>CAUYON010070407.1:0-12024 GCA_963573935.1 Arctocebus calabarensis | reverse complement strand
CTGTTAGGGAAAAGGGGCGAAGACTCAATCTAACTGCTTCCTGCTGAATCGGGCGATGATAGAAGGGGGCAGTTGGGGTTTCTCCAGAGGAGAGTGATACAGGGGTTCATGGACTGGAACCATCTTTATTGCGTGTGGCTTGACGACATTTCTGGAAGATGAACACGTTTTCATGTTTGTTAGCCATTCATCTGTCTTCTTTAGAGAAGGTTCTATTCATCTCTTCTGCCCACTGATATGTGGGGTTGTTGGCTCTTTCATTTTTAATTGTTATGGATACATAATAGCTGTACATCCTTACTGAGTACATGGGATATTTGGATAAAGGCTGTAATGTATAATGATTAAAATAGGGTAATTGGGATGCTCACCACCTCAAGCGTTTATCATTTCTTTTTAAGAGGAGCATTCTACGTCCACTCTTTTAGTTCTTTAAAAATATGCAATAAATTACTGTTTACTATAGTTACCCTATTATAGTACTAAATGTTAGTTCTTATTCTGTCTCACTGTATTTTTATATCCATTATCTGTCCCCATCTGTATCCCTCCTCCCCACTACCCTTCCACTTCTCAGCCTTTGGTAGCCATCATTCTCCTTTCCGTCTCCATGCGTTGAATTTTCTTTTTTTTAAGCCTAAAAATTAAACTCATGGAGACAGTAGGAACATGAGAGATTATCAGTTCCATCCATGTTGTTGCAAATGACAGGATTTCATTATTTTGGGGGCCAAATAATATTCCATTGCGTAAAAATAAAATATTCTATTGCATGTATATATGCCACCTTTTTTTGGTCCATTCATCCGTCCACAGAGACTTAGGCTGATTTCCTATCTTGGTTGTTGGGAATAGTCCTGCAGGAATCATGGGAGTGTAGGCATCGTTTCAATTTGCTGATTTCCTTTCTGTTGGGTATATACCCAGCAATGGGACTGTTAGGCCCTATGGTAGTCCTAGCTTTAGTTTTTTGAGGAAACTCATACTGTTCTCCCTAACGGTTGCACTAATTGACATTCCTATCAAGAGTGTACGAAGGTTCTCCTTTTTTCAAGTTCTCGCCAGCATTTGTTATAACCTGTCTTTTGGATAAAAGCCATTTTAACCAGGGTAAGATGATAATCTCATTGTAGTTTTGATTTGCATTATTCTGATGTTTAGTGATGTTGAGCATTTTTCATGTACCCATTGGCCGTGTGTGTGTCTTCTTTTGAGAACTGTCTATTCAGCTTTTCACCTTTTTAAAATCAGATTATTTGGTTTGTTTTTTCCTATTGAATTATTTCACCTCCTTATGTATTCTGGTTACTGATCTCTCATCAGAGGGGTTAGTCTGTAATTTTTTTTTTTCTTCTATTCAGAGGGAATACAGTCTTGATAATTAACTTAGCTGTCAAGTGGTTGACCCTTGGCTGTTAATTGTCTTAGCTGGGTGGGTGAGTTCAATTGGAGAGGAATGTTTGAGGGCCAGGTCATTGTCGAAAGTTTAAATAGCAAAAGAGAGTTGGAAAAGGAATATTGCCCACAGTGGCAAAATTCCAAAATTTTAATATGTTCTGTAATGCTAGCTACTGCTTTGAGATTGGAAGCATTTGGAGTCAGGTCATATACCCTCAGATACAATGGTCAGCTTGGAATAAGAGATGAGACATTACCTGAACTACTTCTAAGGGAAAAGATTTAATCAGTCTTTTGTTTTCCTTTGCCATGAAAACTCTACCTAAAATCTGTTCACTCTGCTTTGCCATTTTTGTTTCTCACCAAGTTAATTTGGTTTTAAAAAGCTACCTTTCACATGTGATAGCCTTTATGTGTATTTAACTCGTTGAGTTCCCCCATAATTTTAGCACCAGCTTTTAAAGAATAGTTCATGAAATACTATTAATAGAAATAAAATTAAGATGCAGGCCTGTCTTGTGGCTGACGCACCAGTAGAACTTCATTCTGGATGTGTTCATCCTAGCAGTGGCTTGCAGAAGGCTGCCCACTGATAGTGGAGAAATTGAGATTTTTGGTAGTTACTCCTGTTTCAGGTGGAGAATAAGGGCAGACATATGTCCTGTGTTGCTAGAGAGTTGGACATCTGTCCCCTTAGTCAGAGGAGTTGGTGTAGAGTCCTCTTCCACTGCTGTCCAGATGAGGCCTTGAGACTAAGCAGGTAGGGTCTGAAGCATCGGGAGACAGGACCTTCCAGTTGGGAAAGCTGCTTTTCTGTAGCACAGCAGGTGAGTCCCAAGGCCTAGCATGCTGGTCTTTAGTTTCTTATGAGCCTGAGCCACACTCTTAGGGGCTGTTATGGGCTACATTGTGTCTGCCCCTCCTCCATTCCTATGTGTGTTTGTTTGTTTGTTGTTTGTTTGTTTTCTGAGATAGTTTCACTTATTAACCCTCGGTAGAGCGCTGAGCCATCACAGCTCACAGCAACCTCCAACTCCTTGGGCTTAGGCAATTCTTTTGCCTTGTTTGTTTTGAGATAGAGTCTCACTCTGTTGCCCTGGATAGCAGTACCTTGCTGTCACAGTTCACAGGAACCTCAAACTCTTGGACTGAAGCAATCCTCTGGCCTCGGCCTCCTAAGTAGCTGGGACTACAGGAATGTACCACCATACCCAGCTGATTTTCTTGTTTTTAGTAGAAATGGGTTCTCCCTCTTGCTCAGGCGGGTCTGGAACTTCTGAGCTCAAGGGATCCTCCACCCTTAGCTTCCCAGAGTGGTAGGATTACAGGCGTGAGCCCCCACCACACCTGCCTCCAGATTCCTGTGTGGAAGCCCTAATTCCCATTACTGCCAAATTTGGAGATAGATTCTTTTAAAAAGGCAATAAAGTTAAAATGAGCTCATGAGGGTGGGTTTAATCTAATAGGACCAGTGTCCTCATAAAAAGAGCAAATTTAGATATAGACATGTGCAGAGACCATGTGAAGACACAGGAAGAAGATAGTCATCTGCAAGCCAAGGAGAGGGGCCTCAGAGGAAGCCAGCGGTGTTGGTCTTGAATTGTGAAAAAGTTAAACCCCCCAACCTGGGTACTTTGATGTTGCAGCCTAAACAAATGGACACAAGGGCTCAAGCCGGTCTTCCTCTTGTTACGTCTTTTCTCCTTCGACCGGGCAGTCAGGCTATGGCAGTTGTCACAAACACATTGTGTGTCTTTCTGCAAAATGTTAAAATTATGTTTGTCAAGTTTTCTATTTGGTTTAATTCGTTTTTCTTCCAGTACATCAACTTGATTTCTCAGCATCAGGAGGAGAAATTTTAAAAACTTGGGTACAGGCTGGACGCGGTGGCTCACGTCTGTAACTCTAGGGCTGTGGGAGGCCAAGGTAGGTGGATTGCTTGAGCTCACAGATTTGAGATGAGCCTGAGCCAGAGAGAGACCTTGTCTCTAAAAATAGCCTGGCATTGTAGCAGGTGCCTGTAGTCCCAGCTACCCGGGAGGCTGAGGCAGAAGGATTACCTGAACCCAGGAGTTTTGAGGTTGCTGTGACTGATGCCATGGCAGTCTACCCGGGCCAACAGAGTGAGACTCTGTCTGAAAAAACAAACAAACAACAACAAAAAAAAGCAACAACTTGGGCACAGACTCAACCTTCATCAGGACTACTTTTTTCCCCAATGATTCTTAAGCCCCATCCTCAAATTTAGCAAAAGGCAATCATTTGACATGTAACTGACTTAACTGCATCTGATCAAGAAAAGTTCCTAGTTTCATCATACTGAGTTTAGGGTTCTCAAAAGTTTGGTAATGTCATTAAAAATGATATTCCCACCAACTTTTCATTTGCAGAATTTTCTAAGGTGTTAATTGGCTTTCCGACATCTCTGGCTAAATGTCTCCTGGTAATAAGCTAAATATGATAAAAATAAATCTTTCATTCCTCTCCCAGCCCAAGTTTTGCCCACTCTCAATTTTTGTCTGTATCCGTGTATTTATTAAGGATCTACTCAGTTTCTGGCACTGGGAAAGGTGCCATGGTGACTTATTTTAAAAATACATGAAATCTGGTTCTTGTGTTTGAGGAATTTCCAGCATAACTAAAGACACACGGTAACCATGTAAGGACCAGCTTAAACATATCCATAAATAAAGACTTCACAGATGAGGCTCTGATTACATCCAGCCACCGTGGCCTGGCTATTCCAGAAGTCTCTCCCCTCAGACCCTACGTCCCTGCTGCCCTCTCTGCTGAGATTCACCCCCTGGGTGATATGGGAAACCAGGGAAAATCTCTCATGAGAGCTGTACCTGTAATATTAGAATAATAAGCTTCCACGAGTAACACAGGAATGACCATGTAGTGACCACTCAGCTCTCCAGTAGCTGAGCGGAATCCACAGTGGTCTCTTTTTCCTATGGGTGTTGTTCCACCACGTCCTCTGTTCACGCCTGCAGCTATGGCCTCCCCAGCCCCTCTCCAAAAAGAGGGAAGAGCGTGTAACAAGCAACAATGTAGTGATTAGGACATCTCATCTGGGTTTCATTGTCCACCTGCAGTGTGACATTGGGCACATTATGTACTCTCTGACCCTCTTCCATGAATACCTACCTCATAGAATTCAGGTGGTCCTTGAACATGTAGGGATTGGGGCTATGACTTGCAGGTGAAGAGCTGCATATATAACTCTTGACTCCCCAAAACCTAACTACTAACAGCCTACTGTTGACCTCACCAATATCGTAAATACTCAATGAACACATATATCGTGTATTATGTGTATTCTGTATTGTATTCTTACAAATCGAGTAAGCTAGAGAAAAGAGAATGTTAAAAAAAATCACGAGGAAGAAAAAATATATTTATTGTTAATTAAGTAGAAATGGATCCTCCTCATCTTCACTTTGAGGAGGCTGAGGAAGAGGACGAGGAAGTGGAGGGTTTGGTCTTGCTGACTTGGGTCGCAGAGAGAAAGAAAGTCCATGGATAAGTGAACATACGCAATTCAGACCATGTTGTTCAAGGATCACCTGAAGTTATAAGGAGCAAGTGAGATCATATAGTTCTTAATACAGTGCCTGGTGTATGTTAAGTTGCTGGTGGTCTTAATGGTGACCTGAGTTACAAAGAAAAAATAGTCCATTACATTCGGCATTCTAATTAAGACATAAATTTTTACAAAGAAAAAATAGTGCATTACATTCTGTATTCTAAAATGAGACATTGTAAATTTCATTTGGAAATGTTTGCATCAGAGTGGTTAAAATCAAGACATGTCCTGTTGAAGATGTATTTACTTTTATTCTTTTTACCTATGAAGTTATTTCAAACAGATCGCCTTATCTTTTCTGACTCTCCCTGTTCAAAACAAGGGCTCTATCATTGTCCTTACACATTATGTCTGATTTGCTAAGTTTATGATTTGTTAGTTAATAAGTTGTTACAGCAATTAACATTTTAGCTTGGTTGGTTGAGTTCTGATGGTCTTTATTCTCATTAGTAACATGTCTGTAAATTACATCTGAAGTTATATTAGACAATCATCACTCCTACTCAACGTAATTCTGGACATGATAGCCACTTGTAATAAGAAGAAAAAAAGGCCTTCAGTTTGTAAAGGAAGAAATAAAACTATCTCTTTGCAGGAAATTCTAATAAATCTACCAAACAAAACAAAACTCTCCTAGAAGAAAGTTCAGCAGGGTCACAGGATTTGAGATCCACACACAAAATCAATTGCATTTTTATATACTAACAATGAAAAAATGGATGCTAAAAAAAAAAAAATTAAAAGTATGGTAGCTTGGGTGACGCTTGTGGCTCAAAGGAGTAGGGCGCCGGCTCCATATGCCGGAGGTAGCGGGTTCAAACCCAGCCCTGGCCAAAACTGCAAAAACAAAAGCACAGTACCATTTACAGTTGCTCAGAAGAAAGTAAAATACTTATGTATAAATAAAGCATGTATATGATCCATATGCTGAAAATTATAGTATGCCAGTGAAATAAATCAAAGACAAATAACTGAGGAGACATACTATGTTCATGGATTGGAAAACTCAGCCAAGTCAAAATATCAGTTCTCTCCAAATAGATCTATGAGTTTAAGCCAATTTCTATCAAAGCCAAGCAAGGGTGTTTTAAACATAAACAAGCTTATTCTAAAATTTATATATAAAAGCAAAGGAGCTAGAATAGCTACAACTGTTTTGACAAAGAAGAGTAAAGTAGGAGGAATTAGTTTACATGACTTCTAGGCTTACTGAAGAGCTACAGTAATCAGGACTATGTGGTGAAAGGGTAGACACACAAGTCGATGAAACAGAATGAAGACCCCGGAAATGGACTCTCATAAATATGCCCACTTGACTTTTTTACAAAATTACAAAAGCAATTCAATGGAAGAAAGATACCTTTTTTTCAAGAAATAGTGCTGAAGCAATGGAATATCTAAGGATAGCCCCCCCACCGAAAATGAGCTTCAACCTAAGTCTCATACCTTATACAAAACTTAATTCAAAATAGATCATAAACTTAAATGTAAAACTATGAAAATTCATATCAAAAACGGGAGGTATTATTCAGTACCTAGGGCTTTGTGAAGATTTTTTTTTTGACCTGACACCAAAAGCATGATCCTTAAAAAACTGATAAATTGAATCTCAGTTTTTAAAAAAAAGACTCTGTTAAAAGAATGAGAAGACAAGCTATGATCTGGGAGGAAATATTTGTAAACCACATATCTGACGAACGATCAATATCTAGCATGTATAAAGAACTCTAAAAACTCAATAGTAAAAAGTCAAACAATCCTAGTAGATGTTAGATGAATTATGGAAAGAGGCATTTCACTCAAGGTAAATAAACACATGCAAACATGTGCAATATCACTACCCTGTAGGAAAATGTCAATTGAAACCCCAAACAGATATCAGAATAATTAAAAAATAATGATAACATCCAGTGCAGGCAAGGACTCAGAGGAACTGGATCACACCTGAGTTGTTGGTGGGAACGTAAAATGGAACAGCCACTCTGGAAAATAGTTTTATGATTCCTTTTAAAACTAAAAATGGACTTACCATATGACCTGATAATCACACTCTTTTGCATTTATCTCAGAAAAATGAAGCATTTATATTCACCCAAAACTTGGACTTGAATGTTCATAGCAGCTTCGTTCATAATAGCCAAAAGCTAGAGACGACCCAAATGTCCTTCAGCATATCAGTGGTTAAGCTGTGAGAGGCCCATGCCACAGAGGACCCCCCAGCAGTAAGAAACACACTGTTGATAGGTACAATGAGTTGGATGTACCAAGGGAATTAAGCTCCGTGAAAAAGAAAGCCAGTCTACAAAGGTTACATGACAATACCATTTCATTTACATATAACACTCTTGAAACAAAATTATAGAGATGGGGAACAGATGAGTGGTTGCTGGGGATTAGGGATCAAGGTGAAGGAAGGAATAAAGGGGATCGTACCAAGGGTCCTTGTTATGTTGGTACAATGAAATATCTTGACTGTGCTAGTAGTTACACACAGCTTCACATGTGATAAAATTGCATAGAACACACACACACACACGTATATATATAAATCCCAGCTCTGTGGGTTGCACCAAGTCAACAACCTGGTTTTATTGTTGACCTATATTTATATAATTGGAAGAGGGAGACCTCCCTGAATATTACTTTGCAACTTTCCTGTTATAACTATTTCCAAATAAAATGTAAAAAAAAAAAAAATACACATGCTTTACCAAGAAGGGTAATAAAGTTAGAAGGAAGGAGTGGCGTGTGTGATGTGATGGTGAGAAAGTAAAATGATAAACATGTTTGGGGAAAACCTAACTTAGCATAAATCAAAATGAATCACTTAAAGGGGTTAAAAGAGGCTCGGCGCCTGTGGCTCAATGGGCTAAGACGCCAGCCATGTACTCCTGAGCTGGCGGGTTCGAATCCAGCCCGGGCCTGCCAAACAGCAATGACGGCTGCAACCAAAAAATCGCCGGGCGTTGTGGCAGGCGCCTGTAGTCCCAGCTACTCGGGAGGCAGAGGCAGGAGACTCGCTTGAGCCCAGGAATTGGAGGTTGCTGTGAGCTGTGATGCCATAGCACTCTGTCCAGGGTGACAGCTTAAGGCTCTGTCTCAAAAAAATAAATAAATAAATAAAGGGGTTAAAAGAAAGACAAAATAAGGGCAGTGCCTGTGGTTCAAAGGAGTAGGTTGCCCCCGCCCCATATGCTGGAGGTGGCAGGTTCAAACCCAGCCCTGACCAAAAACTGCAAAAAAAAAAGACACAATAAAACATATGAGGCAGAAATAAGAAAAGATCAGAAAGAATGATGAGGCTGAAAACATTTCTAAAATCTTTGTGTTTTCTAGAAAGAAATTGAGATCCATGCCTTTGGAATTGTCTGATTAAAGGAGAATGGCATCTAACCAATTAATGCTATTTTAATATGGTGTGTTGTTTACTGTGCATCTGCCCTGTGCCTAGAAACATCCTGATGTCACAGTCCCTATTTTAATCCTGAAAGAAAGTGGTTTTCTCCTCTTTTTATTGATAAGAAACAAACAGGGGTAGATGACACACCCATCAGAGAAGCAAGTGGCAAAGTCAGAAGACGAACCCAGGGCCCTCTAACTCCCAAGTATGTGTTCTTGTGACCCCACTGTGCCCTCCTGGCTGGAGTGAATACAGAGAGAAACAAATTTCCTAAGAGAGGTGTCTGCAATGTTTTGAAGGCAAAATAGTTGTACCTGTCATGGAATGAAATAGGAATCATCTCCCAACTAAGGGCAGAGCACAAAGCTCTTCTCTCTGTCCTTTGTCTTATCAGCTCTGAACAGTCATTGTGAAGATGTGGTCTCCAAGAACCCATCATTCAAAGAGGTGTGTCACGTGGAAGAATGAGCACCTGTTCACTCTCAGATTTAGTATTTTCTCAATAAAGCTATGAGCATAGAATTTTTTTTTTTTTTTTAGATAGATACTCACTCTGTGCCCTGGGTAGAATGTTGTGGCGTCATAGCTCACGGCAACCTCAAACTCTTGGGCTCAAGAGATCCTCTGGCCTCAGCCTCCCAAGTAGCTGACCTACAACCCGCCACAGTGCCCAGCTAATTTTCCTATGTTTAATAGAGACAGGGCCTCACTTTTGCTCAGGCTGATCTCAAACTCCTGAGCTCATTCAATCCATCTGTCTCAGCCTTCCAAAGTTCTAGGATGACAGACACAAGCCACTACACTTGACTAGAAATAAAATTTTTGATATTATCTTCTATCTGTAATAGCTAGAACTATTTCACCTTCATAACATTGCAGAGATCTATTTTGAAGATCAAAAGACACATAAATATGTCGACTTCCTATTTATAATTTTTTCTTGTTTCTCCTGATGCTAAAATGATCTTTAAAGCCCGGTGTGCTGGCTCAGTGCCTGTGGCTCAACGGGCTAAGGCGCCAGCCACGTACACCTGAGCTGGCGGGTTCGAATCCAGCCCGGGCCCGCCAAACAACAATGACGGCTGCAACCAAAAAATGGCCGGGCGTTGTGGTGGGTGCCAATAGTCCCAGCTACCTGGGAGGCGGAGGCAGGAGACTCGCTTGAGCCCAGGAATTGAAGGTTGCTGTGAGCTGTGATGCCACACTCTATCCAGGGTGATAGCTTGAGGTTCTGTCTCAAAAAAAACCAAACAAATAAAGCCTGGTGTGTTAAAGTACATTCTCACGCACACACATGGATATGTACACACATGGCTAGTGGGTTCTAAAAAAAGCGATCAGGGTAGCGCCTGTGGCTCAAAGGAGTAGGGCGCCGGCCCCATATGCTGAAAGTGAAGGGTTCAAACCCGGCCCCAGCCAAAAAAAAAGTGATCAGACTCGACAGGTTTAAACGAAAGAAATGTGAACATTCCTCTCTGCTCTCTCGGGTCTTGTCTGCTTCTTTTAGCCTGGAATCAGTAGCTAAAGCCTTCCAGTTTATAGGATGGAAAGAAGTCCTTTTATCTTACCTGAAAGCTTGTGCAGCAAAAACATCTATTTACTGACTCATAAAAGATTTTATGCCTCATCTGTTGTACTTAAGGTGACTATAGAGAATGTGCTAGAAAAAGATTTGAAATGTGCTGCCTCCTGAAGGTAGCATTATAATCAGGTGTGTTATTGAGCAATCCCGCTTTCCTTAATATGTGCAGATTTCAGCACTGGCAGGAAGTACTGAAGTAAACCCAAATAGAACATGAAGCACAATGCAGCCTCCTACTCTGAGTCCACGTACGGCTGCCCACCCCTTTGTGAGCAGACTTCAGAATGAGTTTGCCCAGCTCTTTCGTAACACTGTCATCTGCTGAAACAACAGAAGCACCTGTCACAGGGTGAGCTCAGAGCCGTCTATGAAAACATCAAGAACATTCTGATCCCCCAAACTACCTTCACAGCCCTTGTCGTGGAATAAGGCAGAGACCCTGAACACATACATCTCTTATCTTTTCTAGACCTCAGTTTCCTCTTTTGTAAAATCCTGGCACATTTCCCAAGAAATTTGAGAGGAAGATTGGCTTTACAGAGATGTAATATTTTATCATTAGCAATAGCTTTATTTTGTGCCCTCGATAAAGCAGAGGCAGTCGTTCTTTCATGAAGGTAAAACTACAAGGAAAATACCAGCAAGAAAGAACTCATGGAAAGGAAGGCCCACGTGCCCAGGGTGTTCTGAACCATCGGTGTCCAGTTCCGTTTTGGAGTTGATGTCTTCCAAAGAGTCCCCTGGAGGGCAGTCCTCAACAGCACTCTCCATTACTGTGGCTGGGGTCATGAATAGTAGCCAGGTACCCCTACCTTATCCACGTGCACCCATGAAAAGTGACTTTCCTGAAAAACTGGATTATCATGTTCTTTCCAAATGATAAAGAAGTTGGTTCTGAATTTTTAATTGAATTAAATGTTATTATTTAATAATTAAATAATTAAATATTATTTATCTGAATTAAATATTATTTCTGGGCGGTGCTTGTGGCTCAAAGTAGTAAGGCACCAGGCCTATATCCCGGAGATGGTGGGTTCAAACCCAGCCCCAGCCAAAAACTGGAAAAAAATAAATAAAAATAAATAAATATTATTATTTCTTTTACACATTAACTTTGAGAGGTCATTTAGCCCAGTGATTAATAGCATAGACTCTGAAGCCAGATGACCAGGGATTATATCTCAACTTCTTCATCATCCCTGTATGATGTTGGTCAAATTATTGAACTACCCTTTGCCTCAATTTCCTCGTAAGTAATTGGATAGAAAAGTAGAAGCTATTGCATAGTGTTCTTGTGAGCATTAAATTACTTAATTTATAGTAATTGTTCAGTGTAATGCACCACAGTGTAGTAAGTACCACATCAATTGAGAGTATTGTTATTACTAAGCATTTCATAAAATCACTATGGGAAAATAAATCATGAGCTTTCAGCCTTCCTTCAGAATATGTCTGGAATCTGACCACTTCTGATCTGCTCCATTTCTGGTCTTTCACCACCTCTTGCTAGGACCATTGTAGTAGCCTCCTAACTGGATCACCTGCTGTTCTTCTTGCTGCCATCATTCTCTCTAGAGCAGCCTGAGGGGTTGTCATGACTCCTAGGTCGTATCACACCATTCTTTTGTTCAGTACACTGCATGGCTCCTCATTTCATTCAGACCAAAAAGCAAAGTACACACCCTTGCCTCCCTGCCACCCTTTCCTCAGCTATTGGCATCTTGGCAGTTTTCCTATAACAGCCTAGCTCATTGCCTACAACCTCAAGGCTTCTGTACATAATGTTCCTTTTGCCTAAAATGTTCTTTTCCCAGCCACCTGTGGGAGAGTAGCTTCTCCTTCATTCAATCTTTTTTATTTTTTTTGTGCAATTAACATGTATTTTATTATTCTTCATTACATTATTTCCCCTCGCCCCCCAGTGGTAAGACAGAATCTATTCACAGAAAAGAATACAGAAAACACTAAAGCTCCTGGTAGAGGGAGAGAACTCAAACACTAAAGCTCCTGGTAGAGGGAGAGAACTCCAGTGGGGAGAGAGAAGCTCTTTCTGTT
>CAUYON010070405.1:0-66333 GCA_963573935.1 Arctocebus calabarensis | reverse complement strand
AGTTAGATGATATCTCAAGGTATTTTGATTTGCATTTCTCTGATGATTAAGGATGATGAGCATTTTTTCATGTGCTTGTAGGCCGTGTGCCTGTCTTCTTTAGAGAAGTTTCTCTTCAAGTCCTTTTCCCACCCTGAGATGGGATCACTGTGGATTCTGGTTATTAAACCTTTGTCAGAGGCATTACCTGCAAATATTTTCTCCAGTCTGAGGGCTGTGTGCCTGCTACACTTACGGTGTTCTTAGCAGTGCAGAAGCTTTTGCCTGGGGAGTCCTCCTCATAAGAAATTCACCCAGGCCGATTCCTTTGAAAGTTTTCCTTGCACTTTCTTCTAGTATTTTTATAGTTTCATGTTTTATCATATAATTTTGACGTGGTTTCCTTCCATTCGCATTTGTTTATGTACTTTCAGGAGGAATACTGAACATCTGAGTCCTGGATTATACTAATGAACTAATAATTGCAGAGGTTTTAAATATTAAAAAAAGTTTGTTAACATGGATGGTGTTTGGATAAACAGAGTTCTTAAACAGAAAAAGAGGTTTATGAGGATTGGAATAAATAAACAGGTCTTGTCAATGAGAAATGCTTTAATTATGCGTGTCTGGATTAGGCAGGCCCACAGGATGAAGATGAGGGCCAAGAAATATGTTGGTGACCTCTAAGAAAACATTGTCTTTGCAAAGGAATTGTGGGTCTCCAACTTACATTTAGGAGTTAGGACTGGGCTGCTGATGTAATCTATTCTAAGAGGATAGAATAGAATAATTTTGGATTATTTAGTGTAATAGTTCTCAGACATTAGGGTGCGTGAGAATTACCTGAGACTTGTTTTATAAAGATTGCTGGGCCCTGTCCCCGGAATTTCTGATTCAGTGGGTCTGGGGTGGAGCTGGAGAATTTGCCTCTCTACCAAGTTCCCAGGTGATGCTGATCCTCCAGGCCAGACTATTCTTCAAGAACCCCGCTGGGGGCTCGGCGCCTGTAGCACAGTGGTTACGCTGCCAGCCACACACACCAAGGCTGGTGGGTTCGAACCTGGCCCAGGGCCAGCTAAACGGACAATGACAACTGCAAAAAAAAAAAATGGCTGGGCATTGTGGTGCCTATAGTCCCAGCTACTGAGGCAAGAGAATCACTTAAGCCCAAGAGTTTGAAGTTGCTGTGAGCTGTGATGCCACAGCACTCTCCTGAGGGCAGCAGAATGAGACTCTGTCTCAAAATAAACAAACAAAAACAAAGAACCACACTGGGTTAAACAGAAAGGCTTTGACATAAAAATTCATTTTTTTCTCCTACCTGTAAAACTGTAGACCAACTTCATATTTTACTGGGATAGAAAGGTTTACTTCATTATCAGAAAGGGTTTCAGGAGGTTCTTCACTGTCACTAGAAAAATACATAGCACATTCAGACAAATCATTAACTCTTGACCATAAAGGGACATTTCTAAGCATTTGAAAGATAAGCTTATCTTGGCAACTAAGTGAAAACATAAAGGAGTAAATTTTTTTGATTATTTTTTTTCACTGGGGTGAGGAGAGAGGTCAGGGATGGGTTTTGTTCAGAGTTCCCACATTGATTCTCATGTGCAGCCATAGTTTTCAACCAAACTAATTTATGCTCCTCAAAATTCCATGACCGATAGGAATCCCAAGTTTTTATTGCTAACACACTCTGTTTTGTTTTTTGTTTCTTTTTGAGACAGAGCCTCAAGCTGTCGCCCTGAGTAGAGTGTAATGGCTTCACAGCTCATGGCAACCTCCAACTCCTGGGCTTAAGCAATTCTCTTGCCTCAGCCTCCCAAGTAGCTGAGACTACAGGCACCCATCACAATGCCCAGCTATTTTTTGGTTGTAGTTATCGATTGTGGTTTGGCAGGCCTGGGCTGGATTCAAACCCGCCAGCTCTGGTGTATGTGGCTGGCACCTTAGCCACTTGAGCTATTGGCAGCAAGCAAACACACAGAGTTTTATTACTGCGTTTCTCCCTCAGAAATGTGGGTTTAGTAACTACAAATTTGGGCCCAGTAATTTATGTTTTTAATGCAAATCATCCCAGGTGACTTTTTTTTATTTATCATGCATGAGGATCTTAAACAGAGAAGTAACTAGGGTCACACAGCTGAGAGGATATCTTCTCTCTTCTCATTTAAATAGTCTATCTAGCTACTTGGGAGGCCGAGGCAAGACATCTCTTGAGCTCAGGAGGGAGAGGATGCTGTGATTTATGATGCCACAGCACTCTAACCTGGGGCAACAGAGTGAGAAATTGTCTAAAAAAAAAAAAAAGCCTTAACTAGTCCTTCCATACTAAGAACTTGATATTCAAGTTATTTCTTAAGTGCTTATTTATTTCCTTGACTTTGATGTAAACACATGTATAAGTGTATACATATACCTACACACACACATATGTCATGTTTCCCTGAAATAAAAAAAAAAAAATGTGTGAGTGATACATGAGTGATGAAAACGGTCTCTGGGGCCAAACAACAGGATTGTTCTTGGACAGTGATATACTTTGGGCAAGTTATTTAATCTCTGTGCCTTGGTTTCTTCATCTATAAAGGGGGGATTTTATCATTCTATGATTTATAAATAATGACTCAGTGCGTAATAAATATAAAGATTGTGCCGATGACGTAGGAATACTGCTCTTAGGCATAGCATATGCATCCCCCCTCCAACTGAGCAGACACCTGGCCTGTCATCTCGGGGGACCAGCACCAAGTCCTCTTTAATGGCTCTGCTTATTTGCTAGTGAATAAAGTTGAAATGAGCTACAAGACAGTGAAACTGCACGGTGCCTTGACTTACTGGGATTTGTGTGACTGAACTCTCGTATGAATGGCCCCTTTCTCTCTCATCTCTTCTATACTGCAGCCTTCCTGAGGGGCAGCTCTGTACACATACATGACTTTACCTTTCAAAAACTTTTCTGGCTCCTCATGGCCTGATGGATATTAGGAAAAAATGCCTTGTCCTGGCATTCAGTGCTTAGAATAACACGGCCAGATGCGCATTCTCTGTTTACTTCCCTTTACTGCTTAATGCCTTCTTACGTTGCAGCTAACATTTATTACCCAATATTCCTCAGCTGGTCTGCCTTTGAGTTTTTCATCAAGCTGTGTATTTTGCCTGAAATGCTCTTTGTGAAGTGCTATCTTTCCTTCAAGTTCTTTTTCAATTATGATTTCCTTGATAAACCTTTCTTGGGTTCTCATTGCCAAGTGGATATCATTTTAGCCTCCAGTAAGTCTCTGACACATAGTTTATGTTTCTATGACAGATTGCCCTTACTCTATTCTGTATTAAAATAATTTTACACCAGTCTCACCCCTCTACTGTAACATTTACCCCAAGAAGAATTTCATGCCCTTAGGAATTTTTATCTTTCTTATGGTCAATAATTCAATATCTTGTCTATAACCGGTATCAAACAAATATTTTTGAGTTGAATTGGACATTCAGAATGAATTCGTCTATTAATTCACTTTTCTCGTTTATTCATTTACTTTATATCTACTTAGTGATTATTATATTACACGCACAATACTAGTTACTGAACAATAAAACATTAATAATAATAGACAGTACTTAATCTTACTGGAGATGGCCCAGGGAAAATTATACTTAGAAAAAAGTTATAACATTTTCCAATTACCTTATTTGCTTTTTGTGTTCTATGCCTTTCAGGAGCCCTGACTGTTCTACAAAATTTATTAAACTACAAATGGATGTCATAAAACTTTCCCTACATCTAATGATTCAGCTGACCTTAATGGGTAGCCAGCAAAAGTTTTAAATTAGAAGAGCTTATAAAATTTTCATTAACTTAAATGAAATTTGGCAGATACAAGTGATGATAATATATTCCACAGCTTACAGAACCAATGATTTAATTTAGTTGGGTGAATTATTTTTATTAAGTGAAAATGTCTTTATTTCGCTAATTACTCTTAAGGATGTTTTTGTAAAGCAAAGTGGTCCATTGCCTTCCACCTCTATTGGTGTCACATCAGCTGCGAGAAGCTGCCAGTGAGTCCGTAAAGCAAAACATTCCAAATAACACCAAAGAAATGATGTACGTATCTACACACCCCTACCACATACATACAAACCAACCTTGTTGCACTTAAATGAATGGTCACATTTTCCATGAGACGAGATGTGTTAAACTGAAATAATATTTTGAAAGTTACCTGTGAAATAAAATATATATCTTTAGTTTAGTAACAGATATAAAGGGTTACTTTGATTACAGTATTCAAATTACATAAATGATATTACCTAAACTCAAGTATGAAGTTATTTAAGAAACATTATCTTACAAAACAAAATTGCATCACATCTCAAAACTAGGTGGAATAGAATATTCATGTATTGTATTCATTGTTAGTACTCCTGGGAGTCCCCACAGCCTTGCATGTTGATATTGTTGTAGTCTAAATGTTCATGATTAAGTTTCAGTATGTGAATTTGGGGGCTCACAAACATTTAAACCAGAGCAGATTCCAAGCTGTCATAATTTTGAACTCATTTTTTTTTTTCCATCTGCATTGCCTTAAACTACCATCAAAAGGATTTATATATTTGTCTTGGAGTATATTAGTTTTTATATTCAATTATATTATGTCACATGTATTATGTCATCCACTCACCATCTCTCCTGTTCTCAGGAAAGGATAGCCAACTTTACACGTGATATTATGTTTGGATTCACAACTGTCTTTTTGGATAGCCTAGGAAGAGAAGGTCAACAGAGTTAGAACTGAAAAGCAGGTAAAATATTTCAACTTGTTTTCTTAACTTTTATTTATTTATTTTTGTCTTAATATTTTTTGTTTTAATTATTATTTTTATTTATTTATTTATGTTTTTGTACAATTTTCCCAGATGTGCCTTGGAAACTGCCTGGCCAAGATTTGTCTCTTCAGTTTAGCTGGGGAAGTCATGCATCCTTTGACCACCTGTTCCACAGACCATAGACTCATGGAAATCTAAAAACATCACATGAGGAAAAAAAAAAAAAAAACCCAAAAAACAAAAAACATGATTTTGTGATATACATTGTGAAATGACCATTAAAATAAAACTAATTAACATATCAAAAAAAAAAAACACATCACATGAGGGTGCCTGAAAGACAAAGCGCATCTCACTGTCTTGGAAGATGGGAGTACTAACAGTCCCTCCCTCACAGGGTGAGTGCAGTAGCTGGACAAGATAACCCACACATCCCCGACAGAGTGTAGCGAGGTGGATGAAGCCTGGGCTCTGGCCTGTGACTGCCAGGATCCAATGCTGACTTTGTCAATGTCAGCTTCTACCATGCCAAGATTCCTCACCCCGGTGAGGTTTGTCATACTCTATTTCATCAAACTTAAAATGCCTGTGGACATGTGATACATCATTATTTTATGTATCAATAGGAAGGGGAATTAATGCTGCCAGGTAAATAAACATGTTATCAATTGTAAAATGCAATCATAGAAATGTTAAAATGTGAAATAAGGGTCTATCTGTGAATCTCTGCACTATACAATAGAATCTCTACAGTTGACCACTTCCCTACATTGACCACCTCCTTTTTTTTTAAATTAAATCATAGCTCTGTATATTAATGCAATCATGGGGTACAATGTGCTGGTTTTCCATACAATCTGAAATATTTTCATCAAACTTGTTAACATAGCCTTCATGGCACCCTCTTAGTTATTGTGCTAAGACATTTATATTCTACATTTAGTAAATTTCACATGTACCCTTGTAAGATGCACCGTAGGTGTGGTCCTCTACCCATTGTTCACCACCTCCTTAAGTTGATCTAATTTTCCTAGACTGGACATGAACCACATGTTAATGGAAGTTCCTATGTTGACCTCCACCATTTGTCACAGTAACCTTGGGGAATCCACTCACAGAGGTTCTACAATAGTAATACCTACTTAGAGAAGAATCAATGAGGAGTAAATAAGTGAAATTCTTAGAACAGCACCCAACATGTTATAAATAAGACAGCATCATTTTATAGAAGTGTCTTCCTAAAATAAGAACTTTGCATAGAAAAGGAGAAATAGTGTCTTATTTTTCGTAATGTGAATTATTTTTAGTCTAAACAGAGGCCCCTCTCTGCACCTACGTAAACTGCTTGGGTTTTCATGTCACACTTATTGTTTTATTTGACTCAGTCTCAATTTCAGTTGTTGAAGGATTCTGTGACACATGCCATGATGTATCCTTTCCTCATTCTGAATCTACACATCTTTGAAGAAATAAAACAAAAGCTTTTAAAGAAAAGTTTGGTACTCTCACAATTAACCCCAATTTCGTACAAAATGCTTTCTATTCTTCTAAAATAACTATAACAAAAGCAACTAGCTCAGCAGCATGAAAAGCAGGTTCCATAAATGATTGTTATGAGGATAAGTAAATGAAAAAGTAAAAGTTTACCTCAATTCCTGAAAAAATTAGATTTGGAGAATGGTGCACTATTGTCCTGGTGTTATAGGCACTGTCTTTTTTGTTTTTGACTGTGAGGCTGACATTGAACTTATCATTCTGGGTTCTGACAATAAGTAGGTCCTTTTCTGTGGTGGACACATTCAGGGTGAGGTCTGAGATGCACTTTTCCTTGTTCCCACAATCTTTAGCAAAGGGAATCTGTAGTGGTGAAAGGAAACTCTTTTTCAAAATTTAGTTAAGCATTATTGAAAATCACCTATTCATCTGGGTAAGAAAAACGACACTTTGCCAAAATAAGTTAAGTGATTCACAAAGAGAATCAATTTCCACTGCAAAAATCTTAAGAAATCTTATATATAATTTGTAGAGGAAAAGAATAAAATTTTACTAAAGGACATAAATTCTTCTAGTCCTTTTAAGAATGCATAGTTTTCATGGATGTTTTTCACTGGAGAAGAACAGTTTCAGAATATCAAGTCAAGTGTCCCACGATCTAAATCAAGTCTAATTAAGAGATTTTTTGTTAAAAAGAATCACGTGCATAGGAATGTCATAAAGCTCAGTCAAGAGGGTGGAACATGGTTAAGCCATCTACCTAGAAGTATTGCTTGATTCTTCTACCCCATTAATCCAGCACCAAGCACTATGCCTTGTCCTCTTTCTGAATGTTAACATCTCCCCAATCCTTCCTTGCTTCTCCATTCTCACCGCCATCTCTCACCCAGGCATCTTTTCCTCCCTGAACTAAGTTAACAGCCTCCCACTGGTCTCCTGCACCTACTTCTATTTCCCCTCCAATCACTCTGCACTCTGCAGCATCTTGTCCCATGAATGAACCACACGAAAGCCTTCAACTGCATTGTGCTGCTCTTTGACAAGTTTAGGATTTGTGCTGGGGCACAAGTCCTGGCACATCCAGCCCCTGCCTTGGCCTCCTGCCTCACCTCACGTTACCCTGCCTGGGCTCTTTAGCTTCAGCCACACTAGTGAGTACAGCTTAGTTTCCTTCATGTCTCAGGGCCCTTATACATATTTCCCTCTGTCCCCCCTCCATTCTTTTAAATAGGATTGATGGTTTTCCAGGGCTTGACTTAGATATCTCAGCTGCAGGGGGCTTCTCCTGACTCTCCAGCTGAGATAGAAGTTCTTGCAGAGCTCTGAAATTCTGCATGGCATGATCTAGTTACCACGTCTTACCTGTTTTCTAGGTTAGACTTCGTGCTCCAGTGTCTAGGATGTTTGTGACAATAAATACATGTAGGAAGGAAGGCAACGTAGAAGGCATGTGTATGGGGAAAACGAATTCTTGATCCCTAACATTCCCTCCGTTGGGACTTCACTCGGGACACTTGCCTCTTTCTCGCTTCACTTCACTCTGGGCCGAGAGGGTGGTGGACTCGGACTTTGGAAGCAGAAAGTGAGCAAACCTGTTCAGTCCTCTTCTCTCTCTTCTTCTTGGGGGGGGGGCTGCCCCCCGGAAGTGTACACTGGGCTCTACTCCTCCATTTTGCAAATTTTATGAGGTGGGTGACCTTGATAAAGGTCCAAGATGGGCCAGCACTGCTGATGACCTACTTGTTAGCTGTAGTCTGGGTCTGTGCTTCAGTGTAAGGACACGCGTTATACCTACCCCATGCCCTGCAGGCCAGCAGTTATAGGAATAGGGGGAGGAGGATTTCTTTCCATGGGTCTTGAATTCAGGCTGTCAAGTATTAGTTCCCTTAAACTCCAAAATTATGAAATTAGAAGGGTTGAGAAAAGTCTATAAGAGTCTAATACTTTTTTGTTTTTAATTTAATTGATTCAGGGTCTTGTGTTTATGTGTTTCAAGGTTTTTCCTGACATACATCCAAATAGACATTCTGATTTTAAAAACATCCAACTTACATGTTCGTGTATTGAGTTTGGTAGAGAATCATCAAGAACAGGCCCATTTTCCGGATCAGTAAGATTAAAATCCAAAGTTACTCTCACAGAGTCCTGAAAGTCATGCTTATCCTGGAGATTGAAACATAAGACACGTCATTGGCATCATATTTAACAATGTGCTCATCTTGCTGTGCCTTCCTTGTTCTGTGTCTGTTGGTCAGGCTTACTGGAACATTCTTCTGCACCAAATCTGGGGTATGACTGCCTCAGGCTTTCGTCTTGCTGGAGGGGGACTGGCATTCCATTTGGACAAGGAGCACGTCTCCAATGCAGAGGCTTCAGAATATGGGTGGTGACTCTCACCTGTTGCTCTGCGGTGGGCTCTACGCAAGGACAGGCCTTGTCAGGATACACCATCCTGAGCTATTTGCAGGATGGTGTATAACAATTTTGTTTCTTGAGACCTCAAGCTAAAAATTACTACATAATACTTCTAGGAAAGTCTCCCGACTTCTGAAGGACAAACTTTCTTTAAATTGGGTTGCATTTTTGTTAATATGCTATCTACTTGGAGCTATAAGAAATGAATAACGTAAAATGTCAGTGAACTCATGTGACTATGATTAATATTAATACCGTTACCAATAACAACTATTATTTATAGAGTGCTCAAAATTATGAGCTCTCTCTTTCTATATGTATGACTATGAATTATTTCCTCTAAGATGAATGAATAACTATTATAGTCCTTGTTTTATAGATAAAAAACTTCTAAGAGACTAAACAATTTTGCCAAAGTCACTCAGAAAGTGAGAAACTTGGCATATAAATTGCACCCTGGCTGACTCCAGAACAAATGTTAAAGTGCTCATTTTTAAATCCAAAAGAATTTTAGAAATTTTGAAACTAGTGCATTCCTTTTTAACACCAGTGCATAGACGCAGCTCAGATGCTGAATTTGTGGACATAGGCTGCAGTGATTTTTTAACAGGCAAGGCCATATCTGGTTTTATACCCATTTAAAGATTATTCAAGTTCTAACTAGTACATATTCAGTTGTTATGAACCAAATTGGAGAAACAACTCTGGTGTTATTTTTCAGATCATATAGATTGAGCTGAGTGTTGATAAAATAAGTTTATTTTGATATGCAGCACGGGGGATATTGAGATGACAATGACGGAGGAAGGATAAATGTGGCACACCAGGATAAGCATTTTCTGTCACTTTCCTGCCCTTAACTATTAATACCATTTGGAAATTATGGAATATAAATGCATCCAGAACACAGAAACAAGTCAGAAGTGGGAGAACCGGCCTGTTTTCTTTAAAACTCCAAGATCATATTCAAATCTGTAATCTTAATCTGTTACCAAAACCAATGCTTCTTATTACCTTCATTTTGCTTTTTAAAATTTTTATTACTGTCACGTACATTTAAAAAAGTCCTTAAGAAACTCTTGGGAATACACCCCACATGCAGTGCCCTAACAAAATACATGAATCATGGTTCAAACCCATTTACCAGCCATCTCTAGAAATTAAGAATTTGCTTTCCAAGCCTCCCTCATTTACTAAAATAGAAAGAAACTGAACTGCAGTGCAAATCCTACAGATGATAGGAAATACCAGATGTTTTCCCTTCAATCTAAAGTCAAAGAGAAAGGTATATATTTAAATGGGTCCCAGAAATTATATGATCCAACAGTCTTCCCTTAAATAAGTGACTCACTCATCGTCCACATTTGACAAGCAAAGTCCATAGAAGTCAAATGACATATACATGTTGAAAGAATATATGAACAACATGAGTAAGGGATTAAAGTGTCTTGTCATCTGGCACACGGCCTTTTATTATAATATTATTTCGTAATATATGGATATCTGACCACACACCTAAGGAGGACAAAAGATAGTTTTATGAAATATATTCAAAAATAAGAAAATAAGATCTGTGATTTTCTGATAAGAGTGAGCAAACTAAAGTCTGCTTTATTATGTGGACTTTGAAATAAAACAAGAATTTGATCAACTTGAAATAAGACATCTCCTCTACAGTCTTGATGTGGAGTAAGGCAGCTATGATATATGATTTACTTGCCAACATGTAGAAGGAGTGCTTAATGCATTCTGATTCTCGAACTGTGACGTTTCTTTGAATCCTTCTCTCTTGAGTTCCAGAGAAAAAACTTCGTGATATCTGTCTTAGTGAATCTAGGGTGATGCGGTACTGCAAATCTATAAAAAAATTAAAAAAAAATTGGCGGAAATGTTCATTTCGGGTAATTTTCATGTTGCCCACATTATTAAGTTAACTATAATGGGAAAATCCATTGAGCACTCAATCATTATTTTCCATTATTCAGCATATCCTTTCTACTGTAGTGTAATGATATGAATGGTCACCAAAGATAACCTTGAAGAGATCTACAGGACTGTTCGTTCTGAGTTCATTATGCTTTTAGTGTTTAATTACACTTATTTATAATTCATATACACACACATACACGCACACAGCCACACACACACACCCACACAGCATCTAATTTCCTGACAAGTCTGTGTTTCACTTTCACTATTTTTTTTTCTTTTAGTTTAGAAATGTTAGAACCCTCTTTGGAATATTGATTATGTTATATTTCAATAGAGATAAAAATATACATTTATGACTTTTTCTTTTTTGAGGCAGAGTCTCACTATGTCACTTTTGGTACAGTGCCGTGGCATCACAGGTCACAGGAACCTCCAACTCTTGGGCTTAAGAGATTCTCTTGCCTCAGCCTTCTGAGGAGCTGGGACTACACCCACCACAATGCCTGCCTATTTTTTGTTGTAGTTGTCACTGTTGTTTGGCAGACCTTGGCTGGGTTTGAACCCACCAGCTCTGGTGTACATGGCTGGTGCCCTAGCAGCTGAGCTACAGGTGCTGAGCCACATTATTGACATTTTCACCTATTTTATAAAAAGAAAGATTATGCTCAAAGCACTATTAAACTCAATAAAATAAGCATACACAATAAAGAAAATAAGCAAAATCTTACACTTTCTACGAAGGCTACAATCTTCCTTACTCAACCACTTAGTTCCTGTGCAAAAATAAGACTGAAATAATGTTGCATATGAAACCTAGATTGTGGATGAACCTTAGGGGAGATAGGGTTATGGGAATAGAGTTAGACTGGCATAACAATGAAATGATTGTATGAAAAGTTTTGGGATCAGGGGTAGGTATGTAGGATAATGGGAGAGGACACGAGCCTCCACAAATTACATTTTATACTGGGGACTTCATGAGACAGCTTGGCAGGAACATCAAAGGACTTCAGGAAAAAGGTCCTCAGAAAGGACCCCAGCAAAAGGTCTGTAGGGCCTGGCTGGGACCTGAACGGGCTTGGGAAGCCATTTTAGTACAGCACGTGCGGCTGACTCATTGAACGAGAGACTCTATTTCTTATGGGTGCGGTATAGAAGGCTCAGCTTTGTTCCCCCAGCTCCTGAGATGAGTAGGGCATCAACTAATCTGCCCTGCAGGAGCACAGAGGATTAACTGGGCAGCATCAGGCTCCAAATCCCTGATCCCTTTTCCTTTGTCTTATGTAATCCTGTTAGTGATTGCTAAGTATCTTAATAAGTAAAAGTAATGAAAATAGGGAAAGGGTGATTGGGTGGATGATGAAGGATTAGGCAGGAGAAACCACAAAGGTGACCTACCTTGTCATTACAAACACCCATTAGCTGATCAAGAAAAAGCGATAGAAAGGGAGTGCATCCAGAGTTGGAAGTCAGAGTTCAAGGTCTTCCCTGTCACCGTCCAGCACTGGGGACGCTCACGGGTGTGTGGGGGCTGGCTCCCTATACCAGACGATTATTTTGCACTCCTATACCTCATTAACTTCTAGTCAGGCAACTATTTTAGAGCTTATATGTTGATATATAGAGCAAATCAAGAGAAATAGATTTTAAGGATTAGTGGTTTTTCTCATTCTATTCAGGCAGTTCCTGGATTATGAAGGAGATAGGTTCAGTAAGTTAAATAGGTGCTTAAGTTAAATTTGTGTGTAAGTTGGTCCAGGTCCATTTCCCTATTACCTGTAATCGCCTCTGTTCCTATAAGTGCAAGTCGTACATCAGTAGGATGTTCTTAACTCAGAGACTGCCTGTATTTGGTTGCAGAGTAAATCACTCTTATGTATCCAATAGCCTTTGTAGCTTTGACTACAGCCTGTCGACATCATAAAGAGCAGCCTCAGAAAGCAGAGAGGGTGGGGAGGATGGGGTGCACAGTGACATCACGCGCTGAGAACGTGCACACACAACAAGTCTGACTCTCAGAGACCAGTGTTGCCTGGTCAATGGAGCACAGGGGTCTCGGGAGCACGGGGGCGGCCAAGTGTTCAGGTGCCCTGCAACACCAGTCCTCCCCAGGAGGGAGCAAGAAAAGGGAGAGAAGACAGTGGAAAGCCCAGGAAGGAAAATTAGGCTCTTTTGGAGCTCAATTTCCAAACTTGACCTGGAACACATACACACATACACACAACACAGTGCCCAAGAATGTATATACACTTCAAGAGGTGTTACCAATGCATTACTTTTTGTATCACTATTCAAGTGTACCTAGACAAGCTACACACATCCATTTTTACCTGCAATTTGCACATTTTTTAGAAATGATTGATTTTACTTCCAACACAATTTCTTAAAATGGGTAACATTTTGGGGCATCCCATACGTATAAACATTACATGTATATATATGTATATATCTGATAATTTTTTTAAGCACTCAATTTTTCATAGTAAAAAGGAGAGCCAGAGGGGAACTACAGCACACTGAGGCCATTGCACACAAGCATGTATCTGCTCCAGAATTTATAGGTTCCATAACCTATTCCTTCCTCATCAGATTTATTTTTTCAAGTTCAACATGTTCATGGGAGCAAATGGAATGTGCAGCTCACCATGGTCAGATGAAATACAATATCCATGGGGGATTTCTTCAAGTAGGAGCAAATACTTGTTCTCTGCCCCAAAATATTTGTTATACTTATTATGCTTACCAGCTTCATAGATTGTGTCTTCTTTAGATTTTAATTTCACGTCAAAACACACGGTAGCCTGTATGCATACTGTTTCTTTTCCTTCCATCAGGCAGTTTTTCTTCTGAATATTCACTTTATTGGGTTCAAACTTCATGGTCACTTTAACCACGGCCACATCTCGGGACCTACAAATATAAACAATAGGGTTATTCATTCATTTTTTCATTTAATGAATGTCATTGCCTTTGGATTGCAGTGTGAGAGCATGGAAGGGGATTCCTCTCTGTGTACAGTTTGGTCTCTCAGAACTCCATTTCTTTACTGAAACTCTGGTACAGGAAAGACTGTACTTGTGTACAAATGACATCCAAATTCTTCTGCAACTATCTGAGGCTTTTGGTTGAAAGACCAAACATCTAGTTTTGTCTGTGATGGAAAAAAGATGGGACCAAGGGCCCAGGTGAGACCTCAGAACCAAAACTATACTTGGAGGGATCTCTGAGTTTGTTCCCAATTTGGAAAGGTCCAGAGGCCCCTGGGCAACTTGTGGCCCTGCTGGCTGGCACCTGGACTACAGTGCTTTGTTCTTATAGGGAAGGACAAGCAGAGTAATATTTGAGGCACTGTGCTAGGGATGCATGTCATTTCATTTAAATTTTAAATTAACTTTAATAATAAGAAATGCTATTACCTCTGTTTTATATGTGAGACAACTGAGGGTCTGAGAGGTTAAACATTTACCACGATCCAAAGCTGGTAAGTGAGAAACCTTTTCAACTTCAAAGCTCAGTGGTTTCCCCTAATCCAGAATTAGAACAGATCTGAGGCAGGGAGAATGTGGATATAGGAGGCTGTGGCTATTTTCTTAGACTCAAGTCGGAATAGTTGTTGAATATCTTTACCTGAACTTGTGACCAGAACTGGACCTTTTATGGTTAGGTATCTTATGAATACTGAAGTCTCTGTTTATGCTTATGCATTTTTAAAATGATGTTTTTCTTTTAAAACTGTTTACTTTTACTCATAGAAAACATGAAAACCAAAGAAATGCATTAAGAAAACACAAATAATTTGTAACTCCAGCCCTCAGCAATAATTATCATTAACACTCAACTCCAGCGCTCATCAGTAATTATCATTAGCACTCAGTACATTTTGTGTTTTTTGCTTTACAGAAGAATATATAAGAGGTATATTCCTATACACATATACACAGACAAATATATGCTTACATATTTTAACACCTTATAAATGAACAGTTTTCCGATATTTATACTTTCCGAGAACATTATTTTTAATGTCAATAGACTGTACCAGATACCATAACATGTATTATTAATCCCCTCTTATTGGCTATTTAGATTAATCTCTTTTAAAAAATAGTTTTACATACAGTATAGTGACGACTTTAATGTTCATACATCTTTAATCATATTTCTAGATTATATCTTTACATTTTTAGGTGGTAAATTCCACATCAAAAAGTATGAACATTTGAAGGCTTTTAGATCCTTATTGACAGATATCACCTAATGAGTTTTAACCCGTTGACCCTTTCATCTGCAGCAAATGAGCATGTCTAGTTTCCTGCTTAGTAATACAGAGTTTCCAGCCTGCCCTGCCTCTCTCCTCACACATCCTCTCTGCCCTAAGTCTGTGGATCAACCTGACAGGGCTCTCTCAGGTGTCTAGGCCACCTGACAGGGCTCTCTACCGGCTCCTGGAGGTCTTTGCTCATCGCCTGCCATCTGTCCTCAATCTCAGTCTTTGCTTCAGGACTGCAATTCCTGGTCTTCACGCCCCAGTGCCCTGGTTTGGTCCATTCTGCCATCACTGAACACTGGGTTACGACAGGGACCCGACTGTCATTTTGGCCCCTCAATGATGAAGCCTTCTCTCTGGGCAGGAGAGGCCATCCTAAGATTTCAAAGCTTTGGAAAGAAGCTCTTGAAACAAAACTGGATCACAAAAATTGCCCTCAAAATATATTCTTTTAATAAAAGAATGTAGATATAATAAATACAGTATTTGTGAACTAAGGGGAGCGCAAGTTAATTCTGGATTTACGGTTCGACCAAAAATGAAATGTCACTCTTTGTTCCTGAAACCGATAGTGTTTTGAGTTTTGGCTTTGGATGAGCTCTCCCCAAAGTCACAGCCACTCTGCTGCCCAACAGTCTCCTTCATCTTTGCCTTCTTTCCCCTCTACTATATAGTTGGACTTTTTAACATCATCGTTATCATATGTGCACAATTTAGTGTGAGGTTTTTATTTGACCATTTGTTTGTAAGCATCCTCTTAAATTATGGCAAAGTCATCTATTATCACGTCTTTATCTTTACTTTTCTTCTCTTTCACACATTTCACTTTTCTAGATAAGTTTTTAGGTAAAAGACCATTGAGGTATGTTTCCATTTCAATGACCTTGAACCACTGCATTAATTTGGAAGAATCAATATGTGGACTTCTCATCATGGCATGTGGCATAAATATACACTTTTTTAAATGAAATCCTTCCCTTATGTTTCTTCGTGAAGTTTGTAATGTTTTTCAAAACTATCATGCAGATTTCTCATTAAGTTGATTCTTGACATATTTAGTAACTGTATTTCAAATTGAACTCTTTTTTAAAAATGGATGTTTTTAGTTGGTGAAAGCTATGGTTATTAATGATTATTTTAAATAACTAATATATGAAACATTATGATTATCTGAACATTGGCTTGGATTTTGCAATTAATTAAAAGAATTCAGGCATTTTGAGAATGCAGATATTTTAATGGCTGAGCAAAGATATGATTGAAGATGTCTCTATGTTTGACCAATAATATGAAGTCAGACAATGGTGCACAATTGGCTTTATGTATTAGGTAAATGAACAAAAAGTCTATTACCTCTAAGAAGCTTGTGAGAAACCCAAAGTTCACGATATTTTCTTGTTTATATACGTCTCCTATAAGAACTTTTCCTTTCCTATACCTTCCCCTAAACAGAATACTAATTTTAGAGTCAAGCACATTATAGATACTCCAAATTAAGAGTTCATTCAACTTTTTCCTTTAATATAGTTTGTTTGTTGTTAAAATTAGTGACTCTTCTAGCTTTCTCTGGTGAATAACTTGTATCTGTATGATGGAGCACAAAAACAAAACAGATACTTGGGTAAGACACAAGTCACAACCACACTCAGCTGTGCAGCTATCTGACCTACAGATTAACTGGCTGTTATGAAAATACATACCAGAAGAGGGCAGCACCTCCAAGGCCGCCGATAGTCACATCAGTCAGACCATCACCATTTAAATCCATTTCCCCATGAATAGATTGGCCAAAAAATTTCAGCGTCTCACCATCCCCACCTGACGGAATACGCTGTGAAAATTCCAATGAAGAGTTTTATGTCAGAAAGGTTTATTCGAAATAGTTTCAAATAAATCTGACAATTTAGATTGGTTAACAAAAAATCAAAGTTAAAGATCTCTTGGGAACTTGCCCGAGAAGCCAAGAGATGAGAGGAAATACACAGATATTCCCAAAGGATATTGTTCTTTTTATAATACAGACAAAATCATTTAGGGTTTACTGACACCAGAGGGAGAGAGAAAAATTATGTAACGTCATCTTGTTTAATCCTCAAGGGAAACATGAGTAATTGGCTCTGCTTTCTAGTTCCTGTTCAATCCTGTTACGTAGAGATTAAATAAAGGTACAGGAAAACTTGAAAACATATCATACCAGCAAGTTGGGGGTGGTGGAAAATTGTCCTAGGGTCAGTTGGAGGTTCATTGAACTCTGTGGCTGGGTATAAATAACACTTTCCATCAAATACCTTTCCCATCATGCAATCGTCTTTACTGTCTGTCAAAATGGTTCTGAAAGTTGAGGGTCAATAGACTCAATTCCACCCATATGTATTCATAATGTTGAGAAGACGCAAATGAAGTTCTTGAATACCGATGTGTGCACATTCCCATACATTATATATTTGACACTTGTGCTTCCCGATTTAGCTTTGGTTCAAGCTGATGTTGTGATGGAAGCTGAGGGCAAGGACTGACCGACTTTCCCTAAACTGAGGGTTTTTTCATCTTGCTTTTTTCCACTTAAATGACATAAAATAAGAAGCCTAATAAGGCAAACCAAGTGGAAATATTTTTTATGTTTAACATGTGTGGCTCCTTGGGAAGTATTTCCACATATTTTTAGCAAACAAGTCAGGGAATGTCTGCCTCCTTGGTTTGGAGGAGTTGATTCAGTTTGATTCTGGCTCATCTCATACATAATACTGCCTCCGGTCCCCATGGAAACAAATGAGCAAATCCTCACCTTTTCCTCAGAAAAACATTTGCCAATAATTAAACACATCCAACTCTGATTTTTTTTTTTTTTGAGACAGATCCTCAAAGAAAAAAGGATAGAGTGTTGTGGCATCACAGCTCATAGCAACCTCCAATTCCTGGGCTAAAGCGAGTCTCTTGCCTCTGCCTCCCAAGTAGCTGGGACTACAGGCACCCGCCACAACGCCCGACCATTTTTGTTTGGGTTGCAGCCGTCATTGTTGGTTGGCAGGCCTAGGCTGGATTCGAACCCGCCAGCTCAGGTTTACATGGCTGGCGCCTTAGCCTACTGAGCCACAGGCGCCGAGCCAACTCTACTATTTTTGTTGTTGAAAGTTGCATTTTAATTTATCACCTTTTCACAAAATAAAGTGATTATGACAATCTATTCCATTTATTAATGGTTTAAAATATCTTTCTTTTTCTACTTCAAATGCTACCCCATCGAATTTGCAGGACTGATGCTGCAAATTTACAGGAGTAAAGTGGCAAAACCTAAGAAAGAACTGCCTTCCTGCATTTCCTGATTCCATCAAGTCCCAGTGGTTAATATTGCATATCTCTAGTTAAGAAAATAATGCTATACAGATTTTTAACAGAAAAAAATCAATCATTTATCAAATGGATAGAACTAAGCTATCCATTTGTGTTGATACTGAACTAAGCTCTCTGTTCACTATTAATATCATTATGACTTTATGAAAAATGAAGCACAACTATGTAAGACATGAATAGATTTTGAGAACTCTGTCAAGTATAGAACCAAAGAACACACCCAAACAGAAAGAGAAATAATTAAAGTTCTGATTTCTTCTTATATTATACAAGCTGGAAAGTAGTGAATCCTATTTTATTTAGAAGTAGTTGTTTAATGCCTAACCAACTCTGCTTACTTAAAAACAGACAATTATATTAGAACTCTTTTCAATTCTCCTGGTTTTATAGTGCATTAAACATTTCCTATAAATTGTTATTTTTCTCATGTAGGAAAAAATGACATTTATGGATTATAGCTGTGAACTGACAACCATTTGAAACCAGAAAATAAACCCCCCGCATGTTAAGCTTAATTATTCATACGTTTTTCCAAGAAGGAAAAATTGTGAGGAAAATTATAAACCTTCAGAAATCCTAATTCATTTGATGAAAACATAGCAATACGATTCATCAATGTAAAATTAAAACAATTTTCTTATAACAGCATGGACACTGAATATAAAACCAATACTTCCAATTTCTTTATTCATGAAATCATAGAATTATTGTCGTCTTATTTATAAAGTGGTACCCTTCTTTATAGGTTCAGAGACAGTATAGATGTCAAACAGCATTGTTACAAAGTGCTCTTTTTTTTTTTTTTTTTTGTCATTTGAAAAGATCAGATCCTGGGGATATGGCAAATAACAGAAAAGAAACTAGATGAAAGTATAAAATACCAAGTAATTCCTCTATAAAGAACACTTAGAAGAGAATTAAATCTATGTTCTCAATAGAGTCAGAATAAAGAAATTAAATAACTCATGAAGTGAGACAGGTAATGCCTGGCATTGAACCTGCGTATCCCTGAAGGAATCCACAGGCTTAGCCCCTTACCTGTGCAAACTCTTTCTTAATAGTCTTGCCACTTCCATGATAAATGTACACAGCTCCCCCGTGATCATCTTCCAGAGGAGCTCCTATCACGATGTCATTAAATCCATCAAGATTGAGGTCTTTTACAGCAGCGATGGCGGTTCCAAAACGAGCCCCGCATGGCTCATTTTTGTTCTCTTTTGTGCATGAATTGTGCTTCCGAGATGAGCAGCAAGTCTGCTTAATGGGTTCCAGGCTCATTTGATATTCAAACCTTGTCTGCAGAGAAGATAAACAGGACACTTACGGGTTTCTATCACCACTACAGCAGAGCAGCATTTTCAAAGTGCATACTAAATCAGTGCTATTAAAAACCATTTGTACATCAACAGAAAAATTTTTTAAATTTCATTAAAAAGTGTGTGTCTGAGAGCAAAGTTAGCAATTCTAAAAAATACATTGTAGAGGTATGGGAAAAAAGAGATATCGAGGACTTTTTTATGCAGTTGAGAGAGTATATAATTCATACCCTCTTTGTAAAGCCAAAGAACTGAATATTACAATAGTCAATTTGCACCCAACAGTGTGCAAAGAGACAATTTACCCTCTTTGAAAGTGAACTTTGTCTAACGCTGCCTAGAGGGGAAGGAAAAATAAGAGTAATGACAGAAAGTATTAGCAAAGGTGAACATGAATATACTTTCTTCAAAAAGGGAAAAACAACACAGGACCCCCCCCCCAAAAAAAGTTGATAACACGAAGCCAAAAAACGATAGGAAGAAAGATACACAATTCATGATTTAAAATAATTAATATGGGAAGGACTCTAAGAACTTAAAAAACCTACATGGATAAATATTGGCATTGCAAACTCTTCTAATAAAGAAATCAAGAATGATTTCACTTAACAAGTGATTTCTGAAGTCAGGAATGGAAAATAAAGTCTCACTCCAGCCTGAAGTATTCCAAAAACCACAGTGGTTCCCTGAAGCGTCTGGTGTCCCTGCCTTGAAACTCACTCCTTCTCTGCAGCCTCCAACCCACTTTAACTATTTATCCACTTCAATGTTATCCACCTGCAGGCCAGAACTCATGGAAGGCTGTGCTGTGGGTTTACGGAGTTTAATGAGATTTATATTTATCTTCTTTATCCTATATATTTTCTGTTAAAAATAGTTCACATTTCCAAGCAGAAAATATCTATGAGTCAGAAGTGCTTCGTTAAAATTCTAAATGTGCATTTAGAAACAGGTGCTGGTGGGATTGGACGGGTCTGAAATTGCTTTGCTCATTTTTCCAGGTGAGTGAAACACTGGAATAACATCATTTCAGAGTGGAGGGAAAGAAAAGATTTTCTAAGATTTCTACCAAACTCAGACACCATTACCTGATTCAGAGCATACACGTACACTTTTCCTTGTTCCTCTTTCTCTGTCCCCATGTACATGGGGGCCCCGACTAGAAGAATGTCAGTATTAGAATCTTTATCGATGTCGATGGTTGTTAAAATACTGCCAAAGTAGGAACCAATCTGGGACACAAAACAAAACGGCCATCAGAAATTCTCAGGGAAGCGAGAATGTGCATTTCTCTCACTCTTAGCAATCGCAATCTACAAGAGCATTGGCATTTCAGTCGGCAAAGGAGATGGGGGAGAGACTGCCGCTACCTGGACGCTCTTTATCGGGTGAGCAGCTCTTGTGGGTTTCATAACTTGAGAGTAACAAAGGTAATTCACTTTAGATTTCACCCTAACCTCCCTTCTTTTTCTCCCAAACTCAGGAAAGATCAGTGATATGACAGCAATTTTTGAGGAAATAAAATGAAATAGACAGTAGAAGGCATTCTGAAATGGTTTCATGTATGTCTAAGTATGGTAATATGAAATTAAGAAATAGATACTTTATAAGGAGCTAATCTGTCCTATAATACTGGTACGGCATCACCTTATTGTCTTAGAAGACTGTCCATTCTACAAAAGGGCAAAGTTTTGTTCCATCAGCTAAGGGAGATAGAAAAATATGGAAGAATTGCAGGGGACCATCCTTCTGCAGCAATATATTTCTAGTTTAAATATAATGATCTGGGAAAGCAGGGAACTTATATTTATACTTCATTATCTAAATGTGTAAGTTGCCTTTTCAAATACTGAGACACACAGGTGTGTTTAATGTTGATGCTCTTAATAATTCTCTTATTAAAGCTGCCTTTATTGGCTTATTTTATTTTATTTTTGCTCTTCTGATTCCGCCCTGCATCATAGACTACTCTTTCTTTTACTATTTGATGACCCCTTTCATCTCATCTATCCTTTACATTTTGACTTCCCTTGGGGCTCAGACCTGCAATTTTCTTTCTGTTCTTTTACTCTAGACGCTCAATCCTTTCCAAATGTATCCACTGTGGCTGCAGCCCCCACAGTGGGCTGCTGGGTCTGTGCTGTGATAGGAATGTGGCTGCACAGCAGGGGGTCAGAGGGGACAAGCAAGCGAAGAGCAAAGCCGCGTCAGTCTTTGCAGCAGCTCCCCATCGCTGTACCACCACCTGAGCTCCGTCTCCTGTCAGATCAGAGGTAGCATCAGATTGTCAGCAGAGTGCGCACCTCCAGTAAACTGCCCTGGCAAGGATTCTCCGTCACATCCTCGTTATGAGAATCTAATACTTGATGATCTGAGGTGAAGCTGAGATCGTGTGCTAGCACTGGGACCATCCAGTTGCAAGAAAACAAGCTCAGGGCTCCCACTGAATCTGCATTATGGTGAGCTGTGTAATTATTTCATTATATATTACGCTGTAATAATAACAGAAATAAAGTGCACAAAACATGTAATGCACTTGAATCATCCTCAAACTGATCCTCCTGCCCACCCCTGGACTGTGGAAAAATTGTCTTTCGTGAAACCAGACCCTGGTGCCAAAAGGGCTGGGGATCACTGCTGACAGATGGCATTTACTGTCACGCTCAAGGCTCTGGTTCCACATCTCCAGTCATAGCTGGACATCTGAACGCTAGACATTGTTAGACACTGGCTTTTCTCACAGGCTTCGGGAAGGCTTACAAGATTTTTGTAAAAGCTGAATTGATTATAAACAGAAATAAAATGTAAGATCTGGCAACTTGTAAGATCTGGGCCATCATTCCCACGTGGCCATTTGGAGCTGCATGGAGTTCATGGCTGTCCAGGGCCCTGGTCTGCACGGCCTCCTGGTGCCCGAAACCCAGCTGCTTTCCTCGGGCAGCCGGGCATTAGCTGTTTTCATTTTACTTTACTGGCACCTGCAGACCTCTGAATTTGTGCGTACTGTTGTAGGGAACATGTCTAAAAAACAAACATCATTTTAAATAATACCTAAACATTCTAGTCATGGCGTAACCTTTCTCTCAGATCCCCGGGTTGAAACTGAAATCATTCATGATTTAAACCATTCACGATCCTCTCCTTGGCTTCAATACGCAACCTCACTCTTCCCGTGTTGTAGACAATTAATAGAGCGATAAGGGACCTACGATACCATCTAAGTGCTTCATTTTACTCACGTCAGCTCCTCCAGTTTTATGCATATCACACCTGTTCCTTTTCCATTTTTATTGCTGATTTCTCATTCTAGAGTCTTCTTACTTCCTCCATGAGCTACAACGATAGCCTTACTTTTGTTGCTGGTACATGTTAGGAGCATTAAACGCTGATGCATTTTAATAACACCCTTTCACCTGGTGTGTGAGAATCCAACCTTTACTTTAATTCTGCTCCCCTGGGAATCTGCTGAGGCTAGGATTTCAACTGCAAGGCTAAGCAACAATAGGGAACAGTAACTCTAACTGGAACATGGCCTTTAGGCTACTGTGGGGCTGTACATGAACTCTAAGTACCAGATGGAGATGATCTATTTTGGGCTTTCCCAAGTTCAGCGACTCTTATAACTGGCACACCTTCTGTGGAGACCCTGACAGCTGTGCCTGCAGGGTTTTCATAAAAGTCACTGGCTCCTGTCGGATGGGAGGCTTTAAAGCCAGTGCAGCTCCTGGCCCTGCCTGATGTGAATCTCCTGGCACCTGGGCTGTTGTGTGCTATGGCAAGGGCTCCTGCAGAGGGAGAAGGCTGATGCCCCCCTGACTTTCGACTTAAATAAGTGGGATATTTAGTGAAGCCTCAGAAGAACCTCCCCTCTAACCCCGATAAAGATTGCAGAATAGTCACTACAACCACATTGCAGAGCACTTGGGAAATATAGAAGACTGAAAAAATTGTTACCCCAGTTATCATGATTCAAAAATAACCAAAGAATAGCACAGTTAAATGCTTCTTTCAGTTTAAAAAATATATGTGGTATATAAATGATTGCATAATGCATGTATAATTTCCTAAACTACTTTTAATGCTTAATTGTTATTAGTAAGAATTTTCCAATTTTACATGTTATAAACAATTTTCTAGTACTTCCAGATAAAAATCCAAGTTCTTAATTTGCCATTCAAAACTTCACCCAATTCAGGTCCACATTTTACCTTTTTAAAATCTCTTTCACTGTTATTTCTACATCCTTATATTCTATCTTTTGGTCTAGACCAGGAGTTCTCATCCTTCCTACTGTCGCAATGTATTTTCATTGTTAAAAAGGGGTTGCAACCCACAGGTTAAGTACTGCTGGTCTAGACTCAGCCCCAATTTTCATCCCTGTTTAAAATTTTCTTGCACCAACCTTAGCTTAAAATTTTCCATCTTAAGAACCTACTATCTGTGCCACTGCCACTTCCATGCTTTTGAATGTTTTAGATTTCTTTTCTTGTTATATTTGTCCAACTATATCTACATCTACTGTCTATCCATCTTACCTCCAGCCCCATCCAACTGAAAGGGCCATGAAGTCACAGATGTTACCAAGTTACATCCCTCCAAAGAACCTACTATGGGATATTGGATATATTGGTATTGAATATATAGGTATTGTTTTTTAAAAATTTTAAGGCAGTAGATAGTTAATTTAAATAAATTAATAAATTAATAGTTAATTTAAATAGTTAATAAATAGATTAACTTGTAATAATTTTTAATTAAATCATAATTGTATACATTAATGCATTTATGAGGTACGATGTGCTGATTTTATACACAATTTGGAATGTTTACATGTAACAATATTTTTCAAGTTTACCTGTTCTCCACGGAGAGTCTGGAGAATTTTGATGGCTCCATCTTCCATCCTGTAGATGACAACCTGCCCCGTGTGATTGTACCGAGGCTGTCCAGCAATGTACAGCACCCCTGCAGACGTAGTGGCTGAGTTGACTGTGTAACCTAACGAAGGAGAGGTATACTCTTTAGTTGTTTAAAATCTTCATGTAATATATTCAAGGGTCACTTTACATGGCTGGGGCAATCATTTTTACATTTTTATGTAGATTTCTCTTGCTGTGAAGGTAAGTTTTCTTAAGTGCATATAAGAATTTGTTTTGGCACAAGCTTTTAATGTGCTCTCTGATGATTGACCACAAGTGTCTTGTCCAGAGAAGAATTTGTTTCCCCCACCTCACAAAGGATGTGAGTATGATGACCGAAAAAGAAAAACTTGCACCGAACATTCCCTCACCACTCCAGTCCACCACTTTATAATAAATCAATTGTTTTTCGTCTGGACTCATGACTCTGTACTATAGAAATGAACAGTTTTATGTAACTGGAGAAGTGTAGAAAATGTCAGCCTTTTCAGTTTTGCTACCTTGGCTTTCAAATTACAATTTTAAATGGTTGAAGATTCTTTCTCTGAATGAAGGCATAAAGACATTGCATTTATACTACACAATGGTTCCCTGCTAGAATACTGGAACTTACACAGTTTTTAATGTTTTGGTGGTGTACTAAAGCCCGCAAAGACATCTTGGAGCACTTAATTTTTTCCTCTTTGGGATATTTCGGCCATACATTTCTTGTTCTTTTTGACAATAAATTTCAAGTTTTTAATGGTTCCTATAGTGTGTGGAAAAGCATTTCCAGAAAATCTGTACTAATTTATTCTGTGATTGGCCATATGAGAGACAATAGTTTCATCAAACTCTCCCAGGTATTATGTATCATTGCTATTATTTAAATTTGTACATGTTTTAATAGTTTTTAAGCACTGTCCAACAAGAGTAGATTGCTGTGATTTTGTTTGTGTTCACTTAGTCATCAGCTTGAATAGTTTTTCACGTCTGTTCCTTCCCCCTTGTACCAGAGCTTTCATGCCCTTTAAAATTTTGAATTGTGTCTTTTTCCCCTACTTTTAACTTTCTTCGCATGTATTTTCTATCAAAGTCATTCCAGGGCCATGAGTTTCATTTCTTCAGTTTCTTCTGGGATGTTTTTTTCTTCTCTGCAGCCTCCTCTTCTGGTTTAAAACACCATGTTCTATTTCAGTGAGGGCCCTTGCTGTGACGGGGAGGTCATCTTGGGCTCATCCCATCATGAGCGCTGTGAGTACAGCAGGTGAATCTTGATTGTTTTGCTTACCTGGATGTACCTTATTACAAGAGAATCTACATATAAACCCTTAAGTTCAACATTACTTTATGCATTTTTAAACATGTATGACAAAGTTTTTTAGCACTCTTTTTGGGTCATCGACACTGCCCAGCCCCACCGTTCAGCCTTGGGCCCACCTACCAGGTCCACCACTGCAGAGATGAAGCATACATGTTGCTTCTGTAAAGCTCCATCTTTTCAATATTTGGTGGCATTTCAGATATGCACACCCTGATGGCCCAGGCAGCTTCACAGATGTTTTAAAAGTGAACATGAAAATTTCAACCCCTTGATTTACATGATTTTGTGGGTTTTCCTGGGTCAAGTGAACAGTGAGCCATTTTTAGAGATCACTTCGGGTCGCTTATAGGAAGAGCTTTAATTGTGTCTTTAAGGCAGATTATCACTCTTTTTTGAGTGAAGAGTTCTTTGTGCCTCTTGAAAACAGAGCTAAATTAATGAATAAAAATCACTGCATGCAATTCTACAGAAGGAAGAAACGTTCTAATAACCGGAGCTATTCATCAGGGGAATGGAAGGCAGGTTACTTTTCAAAACTACACAGAATAGATTCTCTTGCTGAGAAAATAAACAAACAAAAAACAAACACATTCCTAACTCACTTACCAAGTAATTGTTCAAGTAACAGTTCTACTTTCTTCTAAACTTTTTTTAAAGAAAAAGAGTTTTTGTACAAAAATATGTTTATTGTGCTAAGAACACACAATTCCTTAGATGTATTATCTTTTATGAATATCCTTTATGAATCATTCAGATTTCTCCATCTTTCTCTGCATTTTTTAAATTATACATAATAGAATGTAAAATATTCTTTTCAAACATGTAATACGTTTATATTACTAACCATATGTTGCTTCAAAAATAAAAACCTTAGGGTCATACATAAACATACATAAAACGGAAAAGAAGAAAGTGCAAAACAAAGGCTGGGTGATTTTATGCCAAGGGAGGAGGGTAACAGTGTCAGTGTCTATTGTTTTTTTTGTTTGTTTTTTTTTGTTTTTGTAATTTTCAGAGCTGTGAATGCAAATTGATAAAAGATCCTTTTTTTTAAAAAAAAGAGCTGAAAATTATGTTTGAGGCTTGGCATTGGGTGATCATTTGGTTAATTATCTTTGATGATTTGGTGTTGATAATTAAAACTGTCACTTACAGTCATCATGGGAATAGTAACTGCCACTACCGCTCTGGGTAGTTATCATTGAGGCTCTAATGTCTAAAGCTAATAAACAGGGAAAGAAAACAGGAGCTGCATAAAACCTTATTTTACTAATAGGAAATAATTATACTACGTACACACTTACATTTTATATTACTTCCTAAAAAATAAAAGCAAAAGATGGAAAAGAAAGGGAAATGGTTGGCATAACCCTTTGCGTGCATCAGTGTATGAACTGATCATCTGCTTTATTCATCTTTTTATTCTCAATTTCTAACTCAATGTTTGGCATCTTGCAGGTACCCTATATCTGTGTTGTGTTTTCTTGATCAACCCAGAATCAGGCATTTTGTTACAATGAAATAAACACTAGAATAAGAAAAAAGAGACCCAAATTGCAGTTTCAGATCTGTAGTTTCCATTTCTTAATTTCAAAATGATATGCTTGACTATATGCTCTCCAACATCTCTTTTAATGCTGAAACTCAAAAGAAATTCTAAGCCCTACTCTTGTATTTTATATCACAATGCTCCAAATACTTAAAGATATGCAAAGCATGCTTTTTTTTTTTCTAATCTTCAGTTTATTCATTTTTGCAGGGAGAAGAACTTGTAGCTGGGAATTATTTCCAAATCTGTATTCTCTAGATAATCTTTTCCTGGTACATCATAGTTTACCTTTTCTCTTTGTAATGTGTGGTTCTTAGAACAATGGAACCCTCTAGCTGTTGTCTGACCAGGGCAAAATGTAATAGGTTTTCTATGAGAAACAGACTGGGCTTTCATTATTGCAGTTCTGTGCACCTTAACAGATTTTCAGTCACCTTGTAGCTGCTGTTTACTATTATATTTTTAGTCATTTAAAACTCTGGGCATTTTATTCTTCTTAAGTCCTGCTGCTTCTATAGCTTAAATAGGCGTCCTTGATTAGGGAGATGTATGAAAGTCACAGTAAAGACCTGCCACTTACTACATAAAATAGAAAGAAAAGACAGAGAAAGAAAGAAGATTTGCCTCTAGGACAGAAAGATCCCAGAGAGGAATGCTAACAGGCTAAAATATGGACACTTCAAGGCCAAGTTATTTGTTTTCTTTACCACTGCATCCCCAGTCCTGAGAACAATGCCTAGGGTAAAAAGGAGCCCTAAAACATTTATTGAGTAGGAGCTAGAAAGCCATACCCTGAGGATGCTTTCTATCCTAAGGCCTCCTGACTATTAACTGAGATCTTCTGGTGATGGGCGAGTCCCTGGGCAGCTGTCCAGAGATCCTGGATAAGGGTGTCCCAGACACATTCCTCCTCATTTCCGGCAAGACTTTAGAAGACAAGATGGCCTTACATCACTTGGTTTAGTTCAATATTTGTCTGATCGCACGCAGATCTAAAGACGAAGCTATCTGACTAACCAGAGTAAATTTTTCTTTTCCAAAATTAGGATCCATGGGAAGAAACTAATGACAGTGGATATTTAAGAGAATAGGGAGGATGTAGGAGAATTCAAGGTTTCTCTTTCGATCCCCATTTCCTGCCCACCATGTCCAAAGCTCTTCTTGAAATTAAAGAGAATACCAGGCACTGGGAAATTGCATGTATCAGAAAGTACACGAGTCAGCCTAAACCATTCTCTGCTCTAGGTGGCCCTACTGAGAAAGAACGATTTCCATGTTCTGTTATTTTGACTAACTAAGGATATTCAGAGGCCTCAGCCCTTTAATAAATAGGTCCTGTAAAATACCTAACTCTTGATAGTCATCTTGCCACATAGGGTAAGCCTACAGAAAATAAGCAAATAATGCTAAACATCTTTCACAATTACATCTTAATCTTACCTAAATAAGAAGCAAGAGGTTCATTCTTTTTAGACTCAAATTTAAAGGTTGTGTTTTGAGGGATTATGATTTGATTAGCTTTCTGCATGACAACTGTTCCATTCCAATCATAGGCTCCTACTGCTCCAAGCATGATCCAGTCCTAACATGCCAACAGAGAAACAATAAAACTTAATAAAAGGAATGAGTGCAAACACACAGCATTAACAATGTGATAAGGACTGATCAAATATTACATATATTGACTTCAATGATCCTCATAATAACTCTGAGGAGATATCATTATTATCACCTTCATCTTGCAGAAGAGGAAACTGAGGTGCAAGGTTCTACAGTAAAATAACATGATTTGCAAGGACCATGATGCCTTTTCTAATGCATTTACATTAGATTTCAAATATACCATTTGTGAGTGATATTCACTCTGCTTTATTCTGGGTGCCAAGAATTCTTAGTTTTAAACAAGGAATTCTAGAAAGACCCTTTGATCCTTTGACATTGAGAAAAATACATGTTTAATATCTTTAGTAAATATATTAAATTAAGTATTTTGTTTAATCTGATTCATAATTATATAAGTCAGAGTTCACGCTGTCTGATTTATGGCTATGAGTGCAATGTAGTGAGCTGTATGAGACAGTATGTTTTCCCAATAGGAAACTTGAGAAACTGCATTTTTCTATTTGAGTTAGAACACACCATCACGGCTCAGCTATGAACGTCTTGTTGCACTTGTAATACTGATGGCTGCGTGTTGATTTGGGGGAAGAAAATCTTGAGAAAAAAACATTTCATTTTCTACCAAAAGGTTAATGTACCTGTGAATAATGAGCACTGAAGCCGGTCTGGGACATTTCCATTTCAAATGAAGCTGCTGACTGGTCAGCTGTAGCTGTAACACAGGAAAATATCACTGTGAACAACTAGCAGTACCTTTTTGTGCACTGCTATCTTGAAGGACACAGTGATGTGGTAGAACCTGCATTTTACCAACCAAAATTTCTAACACCTTAGGGCACATTCCGCCATATACTATTTCTCAACCCAAACTTCTCCATAGGCCTGAGTAGAAGGCAGAGATGTTGGTGAATGGGCTCCTCCGATTCTTGCCCATTAGCTTCCTCATCCTTGCTGGAGGAGGTGAGAAACCTCCATTCTTGTAAGTGTGGCATGCTATGGATCTCAGAATACTTTGGGTCCACAGGGTTTAAGTTGAACATACTACAGTGGGAAAGTTCTGTCTCAACTCACGTCTTGGGAACACTGTCAAGCCCTTAGGCTTGATAAACTTACTTGATATGTTACAGGGCTGAAAAAATTTCACTCACATACTTAGAGAGGTTTCTCAAGTCCATTGGTCCTACTCATATTTCAGGCCACAGATCTTCTCAGAATTCCATTGTTTGATCAAGGGTTTAGGAATTTCAGTTTGCATTTGTTCTAATTGCTGGCTGTGGGTACTGGTCACAGATAAGGTTTCAAGCTACATACCATTCAATCACCTATTTTTCAAAGATCTTATACCCATTTTGAAGTTCTTTACTGAAATACAGAGATAATCCAGAGCATTCTATGGACGTGTACTACTTTCAAAATATTCTCAAAATACTCACAAACCCAAAGCCACAATTCCCAGAGGGAATTGATGGAATGTTGATCTACTTGATTGCAGTAGGGAGTTATTTGATTTGGCCTTGCAGATAAATTAAAAATAGCACTTAATTTTAAGAAAGTCCGTCTGACCTTTCATTGAGGATGCATGAAAACAATCAAATTTGTGTAATTAAACCTACTTCCTAGTTATTTATTGGCATAAAATTGTAAACAGATACGTCAGTAATTTCCTTTTTACATAGGATTAGATGAAATGGGGCAATCAATCAAGAATTCAAATATAACATTTCCATTTCTTGGTACAAATTACCCTCTAGTTTTAATGACTGAGGTGCACTTTAACGTGAATTTAAATGTGTATTTTAAGTCCACAATGCTTTAAGGTGATTTCTTTCTTATCCTCACAATAGCAATAAAAAGAATGCAGCAGAAACCTCAATATTCCCAACCTGCCTCCTGATGTTCTGCCTTCATTTGAGGAGAGTGAGAGGGAAGCTAAGTGACATTCTTCCTGCTGCATTGATCGTCCATTGTGTGTTCCTGGGGCTTCTTGCTGGAAACTCCGCCCTGAATTGTTCCTGAGCTCACCACTCTAAACACTGAGCAGCCTTTGGTTGGGAATCTAAGCATTTCTCCCAGTGCTTGCTGGGAAAGGGAGACATTAGACCATTCTCTCACCTTATTGAGCCAAATCCTTGGTTTGCTTATCTCACTAGGTGGAACTGTCCTTGGGAAGCAGGACCTTCATAATTGGAGTTATTTACCATCTTAAGGTAAATGTTCATAGGAAATGAAGATTTCCCAAGTAACAAGGAAATAAAGCCTTTTGAATCTCATTATGAAAAAAAAGAAAATCTAGCCAAAACACTGCTTTTGGTCTGCCTTGATGGTGGAGCAACAAACATGTAGAAGACATTTTTAATCAGCAGAGTTTCTTATAAAATGATTAAATATAGAGGCTTCTTGGAGTGTTTGGACATTCCAAGGTGTAATCTTCAATCCCCAGAGTGGTCAGGTTGGAAATAATGGGAAAAATGTTATCTCAGGCCAATTGACATCTTTCTCTACCCCACCTGATATGGGTTCATTTCTTCTAGTCCTGGGTCACTTGCTTACTAAGAGGAGATTTAGAAATGACACCATATTATGCTTAGCTATCTAATGTAAGTAAGTAATTGTTCTTTTAAATGACTTTCACAGACACTTTCTATCATATTTTGGCCCATTTTACTGAAAATTAAAAGTACTCAATGACTAGGAACCTTATGTATTTTTCTGTAGGCCAGCCAAGCTTATAATCGGTCTATTGGAAATGACACTGGGATCACTGTTGAGAGACCAAAGCCACTTAAAAATGCCTTGTCCAGACAACTCAGGACAGCTGAGTTCTTTAGAAGCTGTGACTTCAGACTGGTAAAGTCACTTCAGACTTTGAGTGTTTTGTTACTAAAGGCACAGGGGAAATGGGACCAGAGAAAGGTAGTGTGGGTGGGCTGTAGATCCCTATCCCCTCGAAATCAAACTTCCCAAGCACTGACTACACCCAAGTTGTGAAATCAACAGAGTGGAGACAGCCAGCATTTTTTTTTTCACTGAACAAGACTACAATAGAATGGAAGAGATGAGAATTCACCACAGTGCATTGCCCATAATTAGAATTATTTTGTGAAACTTTGTTTTATTTGTACAAGTATGCGTTTGTGTACACTGGGTCATGAAACAAATGTATTTATAATTGTGGGTCCTTCTAAAAAAAATTGAGGGCCCTTACTCTAAATCAATCTCATTCCTTTCTATTAATCTGAATATTCTCTGTTTGTGAGTCACTTTGTCTGCATTTTCCCAGCTCCTTGATCTTCAATTGAAATGGTCCACTTTTCTCATTCCTATCTTATCTTTCTGTTTTCCACTATCAGATCATATTGGGGACACTGGGAACATACTTTTAAATTCCAATTTTGAGATGCAGAAACAACAGTCTTTTGGTGTGTCACCATAAGAACAGAATCAATGGATTTGGAGGTAGCATCAGGGCAAAACGAGTCTCTGGTGGTTTTTCATCCTACGTGGAGAAAAATGGGGAAGTTTCCCTGAGACTAAAGATCATTAGTGAACACGAAGAAAGAAGCTTTGCCAGGCTGCCTGGCATAATGATCCTGAAGACTGTTTGTCAGAAAGATCCAGTTTTGAAGCAATTAGTTACTTGCCTTTGGTCAAGTAACTACCAAACTAACTACCAAAGGCAGAGGGAGGAACACCTTGAATTGAAAAATCAAAGAAAACTCTACAAAATAATATGATTTGGACGAATACAATGAACCAATGATTCACTACCATCGGAGTCGGGGCAAGGTTCCATGAAGATGTTTAAAATGGGCAAGGAGTAAAATACAGGGAAAATAAGTGAACAATGATGTTATTGCATAAAAACACTCTTTTAGGAGCTCAAAATGAAATGAAGAAACCAATAAAAAAAGGAAAACGATCCCTAAAACTTGAGGTAGCATCTTCATTTTCTAAATGTATTTCACAGAAAAGAAATAAAGTACCTGGAAATAATTTTTTTTTCCTTGCATGCCTACATAGACCATCGTCTTCATTGGCTCTCATGTCAGCATTGTCCTGCCAGGTCCTTACACAAAGACAGTCTGTAGCGGACACAGTGCTATGAGGAACAGTCACCTTAGTGACAGATTTATACAAAAGGGTATTGTTCCAAGCTGCCAGTTGTACACAGTAAAACATGCATTATGACGTGTAAGGAACAGATGCAAAATGCCATTACAATGAGTTTGAATTGTAGCAGAAGAGTGTACACAAATAATGGAAGCAGTCCTACCTTCCAGGGCAAATATTCTTTCTCCCAGAGCCTTAACGATGGTGACGAGAGCCAATTCATCGGAGACGTTGAAGAAATGCTTTTCTGTGGGCTCACTTGCAATTGATTTTATTTCCTCTACAAATTTTTTAGTGCTTAATTTTCCTCGGTTATAGCTGCCAAGAATCTAAGACACAACAAAACGGAGTATATTTTACATTCTATGTGTTGGCTCTTGCATCTTTTTTTTCCAGTAAACAAGAGGGTAGAGTGCCTTAGCCTAATGCAATTTTTATGTACTTCCACATTTGTGGAAAAGTAATTTTTAGAAGATGTAGATGACACAATATTAACTGTTACATAAACACTGAAATTGGTATAGAAAAATACAAAGAACAATCATGTGGGTGCGAAAATTTCGTCCCTTGCATTCCTGTTTATTAACCGCTGTGTCTTAAAATCTGACAGTTCAAAAGTGGTGTTAGAGTTTCTGAATGTCTCTGGTATTATTCCAGCTGGTGACCTGTCATTTGCAGGCAAAGGCGATCAGCAAGCAAGTTGCTTCAGCCTGAACAGGAAGCGTTTCCTGAAACTCTTACTAGAGAATAGTCCAACACATATATTTTCAAACAGATACTGGACTAAGTAGCAATCTAAATCGGCAATCTAGAAAATAAACAAGTAGGATATTCATGTTTGAAACCAAATGCTGAAGACAGGGGCATTCTTTTTCATAGACAGTAAAGAGAGGCAGGAATTATCTGTCATGGTTAACCATAATTATTTAGATGTCCAAGCAGATTTTCTCAAACCTTCAGTGTTTTTTTTTTTTTTTTTTAAGGTCAGGTTTATTGAGATATAATTTGCATAAAGTAAAATTTACCCTTTTAGATGTACAATTCTATGAGTTTCGACAAACTGATATATAGTTGCGTTACTACCACATTGAGGTAGAGAATATTTTTATCACTCCCCAAGTTCCTTCCTGTCCCCTTGTAATCTCTTCCTCCCTTACTTTTCCTGGGTGACTGGGCCAATGTTCTGCCTGGTTAGCTTTTATTTTTCCAGACTGCCCTATTGAAGGGATCATACAGTATGTAGCCTTTTGTGTCTGGCTTCTGAGAATTAACCGTGCTGCTGCAACTATTAGTTCAGTCCTATTCATTGCAGAGTCAGATCCCATTGTACAAAATAACATCATAAATAAATAGCACCAGGGTTTATTTATTGAGGACATTCAGGTTGTTTTCAGTTTCGATGTATTATGAATAAAGCTGCTATAAATATTCACATGTAGATCTTTGTGTAGACCTATATTCTTTTCTCTTAAGTAATGACCTACGAGTGGGGGTGCTGGATCATACAGGAAATGAATGCTTCCTGCATAAGAAATCACCAAACTGTTTCCCAGTGTAATTGTTCCATCTTGCCACTTTACCACTCCCACCAGCAATGTGTGAGCGACTCAGTTGCTCTGCATTCTTGTCAACACTTGATATTGCCACTTTTTTTTTTGTTGACTCATTTTAGTTTTAGCAATTTTATTGGTGTGCAGAGGTGTCTTATTTAATGTGAATTTCCCAAATGACTAATGACGTTGACACATTTTCCTGTGCTCATTTACCTGGCATTTCTCCTTTGACGCAGTGTCTGCTAGGACCTTTTGTCCACTTAAAACAAAAAACTAAAAACATGCTCCTTTCCTTTTGTTGTGTTCTAAGAGTTCTGCATGTATTCTGGATAAGAGTCCTATCTGAGTTTTGCATATGTTTTCTTGCTGTTTGTGGCTTGCTTTTTTTCATTTTCTTAACAGTATCATCCAAAGAGCAGAAGTTTCACATTTCAATGAAGTCCCAATTATTATTATTGCTTTTTGGTTGCATCTGTCATTGTTGTTTGGCAGGCCCAGGCTGGATTCAAACCTGTCAGCTCTAGTGTACGTGGCTGGCGCCTTAGCCGCTTGAGCTACAGGTGCCGAGCCGCCATAATTATTTTTTTAAGGTTTGTGCTTTTTCTGTCTAAAAGTTTGGTTGTTCATGTAAATGTTTCTTAAAATTTAGTTTTAAATACAATGATGGTAAATTCTGAAACACAATATGCAACTTAAAAATGCAAAAATGTTAAAAACTTACAATAAATAGATATGATCTAATTCTATTTTTTAAATAGCATAACTATACAGGCATTAAAATGGGGAGAATTTGTACCTTTATTTATTATTTTTTATTTCTATTAGGACACTATTTTAAAAATAAAAATATCACTTTAATAATAAAAAAAAATAGAGGTTTAGTTTCTCCCTCATTGTAAATGTTACTTGAGGATTATTACTTTGGTGTTATCTTTTTTTTCTTGTGGTGTTCATGGCACCTTTGTTGCCACAACCTGAACTGGAAATAATCCGTATGTCCATAAATAGTAGAGGACAAACTATGGTATATTCACACAATGGACAGGAAAAGAATGAACCACCTATATGTGAAGTATTATGAAAAATAATTATGTTGAATGATCAAGCACAAATTACACACTGAATGGTTTCAGTTATATGAAATTCAAGAATAGGTAACTTAAGGAAGCTATGGTGGTGCGTCACACCACTACAGGGGTGTGCATTACAGATGAAAGAAATATACCTGCTGGGTATATGTCCAAAGAGGAAGAAAACCAGTGTATTGAAGAAACTTCCATGTTTGCTGCAGCGCTGATCACCATAGCCAAGAGATGGAATGAACCTAACTGTCCATCAACAATCGAATCAATAGAAAGATGTGGTATGGTGTCTGTACACAATGGAATCGCATTCAGACAGAAAAAAGAATGAAATCCTGGCATTTGCAGCAACATGGGTGGAACTGGAGAACAATATGTTAAGAGACATAAGCCAGGCACAGAAAGACAACTATTGCATGTTATCACTCAAATGTGGGAGCTAAAAAAGTGGGTCTCATGGAGATGGTGACTGGAGTGGTAATTACTAGAGGGTGGAAACAGTATTAAGGAGCAGGGGAATCGGAGGGGTTGGTTAATAGGTACAAAAATATAGTAAGGCAGAACGAAGAGTATCTAGTGTTTGGTAGCACAAGAGGGAAACTATAGGGAAATGGTATTAAGGAGCAGGGGAATTGGAGGGGTGGGTTAATAGGTACAAAAATATAGTAAGGCAGAACGACGAGTATCTAGCGTTTGGTAGCACAAGAGGGAAACTATAGTTAACGAAAATGTATTGTATATTTCAAAAGTAGTTAGAGAAAAAGAAGATTTGGAATGTTCCCGATGCAAAGAAATGATAAATGTTTGGAGTGATGGCTAATCCATTTACATAGATTTGATCATGACACATTCTATGATTGTATCAAAATATCACACGTATCCCATAAGAGTCCACCACCACGATCTATCCATGAAAATTAAAGTAAATTTAAAAAAAGGAAAGAAAACACAAGGGAACTTTCTGGAGGAGAGGGAATTGATCTATGTTTTGAGTGAGGTGTTAGTCATGTGGTTGTACGAAATTTTTTAAACTCATCAGATTATTCACTTTGTGCATACTTTTCACATTGAAATCTTGCATTTCACTGAATTGTGAATGTTATTTCAATTTGTAAAACACTGAATGAATTCCAGAATCTGAATAATATAGCAATCAGTTTTAACAGTTCCAAAATAAGATACACAGCATGACATCCTTTTTATAAAGTTGAAAACAATGAATATTATTAAAATTTATTTTTTTTCAGCTACTTGGGAGCCTGAGGCAAGAGAATCACTTAAGCCTTAGAGTTTTGAGGTTGCTGTGAGCTGTGATGCCACGGCACTCTACCCAGGGTGACAAAGTCAGACTCTGTCTCAAAAAAAAAAAAAGAAGAAAAAGAAAAAAATTTATTTTTTTCAGATATGCATGGATGACAAAAGTTATTTTAAAAAGTAGAATAAGGATTGATGGATACAGAATTTGGGATGATAGTTATGCAGGTGGCGAACATGGTCAGATGTAGTTGTTAAAGCAGAGAGCTAGCTTTCATTTGGGGTGGTAGGTATATGAATACTTATTAGTATAAATAAATGCAGAAACAAAAAAACAGAGTATTGTTTTGACAAGTGATTAGAATGTGGTCTGTACCAAGAATCATGATTAATTCAAGGCTGTGATTCTAGAATCTATACAGCAAAGGAATAAGCCTGTGTTTTGTGCCATTGTTTGATTTTTTTTTTTTTTTTTTTTAGAATACCCACCTCCTCCGAGAAGGAGAATGCTGGCTTCCACTGACTACAAAAATGCTGTAATTTTCTAGTATCCCTTTCTGTTTTGTAATAAGAGTCTTGTTTGGCATCATTAGGAACCCTTATAGAGCCTTTGCAGAGCTAGTACAGAGCGGACTTCCAGTACTCTGTGCATCACAGTTTTGCCCTGTGGACGGGAGGGTAATAGATACAATAGATACTACCCTCTCCTCTCGGCCCACCACTCCCAGCACCTGCATAGATTTTCTTCTCTGCCTATCTATGTGCACTTTTTTTTTCTTTTTTTTGAGACAGAGCCTCAAGCTGTCACCCTGGATAGAGCGCCGTAGCATCACAGCTCACAGCAACCTCCAATTCCTAGGTTCAAGTGAGTCTCCTGCCTCCACCTCCCTAGTAGCTGTGGCCCCTGCCACAACGCCCGGCCATTTTTTGGTTGCAGCCGTCATTGTTGTTTGGCGGGCCTGGGCTGGATTTGAACCCGCCAGCTCAGGTGTACGTGGCTGGCACCTTAGCCCATTGAGCCACAGGGGCCGAGCCATATGTACACTTTTTTTAAAGTTCGATTCAGTTTGGTAGGTTAACAAACTGATATTAAAAATACAAATGCAGTTTTTCAGTTATATAAAGTTAAGGAAGAACAAAAATTACTGTTTAAGCTGTTGCTGTTGATGATCTACAACAGACTTATGTATATGTATCAAAAAATGGGTAATGGTTTAGAGTGTATTGACTGAATTACTATAATGCACGCCAAATGTTGATGTGAGAAACTAAGGCATGTGCCGTCTAGTCAGACAAGCAGTGCAGCCAGTTTTTGAATTCTTGTTACTAGAGAAGGTGCTGGTGGACTTATTCCCAGTTCTTTCCCCTTGCTTGAGTAACACCCTTGCCCTTTCTGCAGGGAATATCAGTGATTAACCCAGAGGAAACACACGTAGGACTAATGTGCCTCTCGGTATTCGAGGACTTCAAGGCAACTCCACCCACCTGCTTCCAGGCCCATCTTTCTTAGCTCCCCCACCTGCTAAACGAGGTTATAAGAGGTAATACCCTGTGTTGGTGAAGCACTCTGAGCTGCTTTGAAGAAGCACAGAGTTTTTAAAGAAAACTGGAGCTGGCTATAAGGTAATTGACACATCATTTGAGTAGCTTTCTGATGTTTGAACTCATTCTCTGCAAGGATGTGCAGTTTATGTAAAAAGGGCTATCTAATCCAGGAGCTTGCAAATTGTACCAGAAAACAAAAAATCACTTTCTGCCTGCTTTGCTGAAAAGCGAGTGCCAAACATCAGAAGCTAGTAATATTCGAGCAGCGACCAATGGGAATGTTCCTTCCCATTTTAGCTAACTGGTGGGGAAGCAATTAAGGGAAAGCTGGTAAACTTTGCCCTCATTACATTGAACGAATCCTGTCTCATTCAAATGCAGTTATTGGGACATTCTTCTCACAATTGGATATCTCATCATATCTGGGATATATATGATCCAGAACAAGGATGTAAAAGGCAGGACAGAGCCCCCAAGCTCCAGAGGAAACACTAGGTCCATTCTAATAGTACAACAGCAGACAAACTGTTGGGTTCCCTTTATATCAGTAATTTTGCTACCAATAGGTTTCTTTTAGATTCATACAAATTCTACATCATGTGAAGAAGGTAAGATTCCATTGATTTACTTGATTTATTCTATAGATTCTATGACATCCTTGACTGAAATGTCACCATCTTTTTTCTTAGATCCTATTTAGAATATTCCATATTCCCTATCAGATCCACACATTAATTTCATTTCATTCATAAAAATGTAACCACTTTTGGACAATGCGGGACTGAGGTTCTTAGTTGTGATGTGACTATTGTCAGATATTCATTGGTACTATGTATGAGACAGAGTAAAGACAAACAGAAAAAATTCAATTAAAAAATGCCCATGTAACATACTTAAAGAATAAAAAATAAATGTATAAATACAATACAGGTGGAGCGTCCCTAATCCAAAAATCCAAGATCTGAAATGCAACAACATCCAAAACATTTTGAGCACTAACGTGATGCCACAAGTAGAAAATCCCACATGTAATCCCATTTGTTTTATGTGGAAAATTATTTTTATTTTATTTATTTATTTATTTATTTATTTTGTAATTGAGACAGAGTCTCACTTTGTTGCCCTTTGTAGAATGGTGTGGCAGCTCATGGCAACCTCAAACTCCTGGGCTCAAGTGATTCTCTTGCTTCAACGTCCCGAGTAGCTGGAACTACTATGTGCAAAATTATTAAAAATATTATATAAAATTACCTTCAGGTTAGATGTGTAAGGTATGTATGAAACATAAATGAATTTTGTGTTTAGACTTAGGCCTTCTAAAGATATAAGCCAATATTCCAAACTCTGAAAAAAGTAAAAAAAAAAAAAATCTATCTAAAACATCTCTGGTCCCAAGCATTTGAAATAAGAGCTACTTAACCTCTACGGGAATAGATACTTGGAATAAATATAAGAGAAAAGAAATCTCATGAGTTACTGTGACTCACCTATAGTTTTGGACTATTTTTTTGCCACAAAATAAAAATGAAAGTAAAGAGAAACATATCTTAATTCTTTATCCAAAGTCCTGGTAGCTTATAAAAACATTATTTTCTATGAATGAGAAGAAATTTAGGAAAACTTCAAAATTATTCTTGTTTCATTTAACACAAATATGTCAAGCCCAAGAATTTTGGATTGTGCTTTATATTTATCCGCATTAGACATTCATTGAAGTGGGAATGTCAAATGTAAAGTGTGAAGATCATTTAATACATGTAGTATAGTTTCCTTCATGTGAAAAAATACTGACATGTTAAGATTCTTTCTAACATCTCCTATTTTCATCTGAATGCTGCAGGTGATACACACTTCACAGCCATTATTATCTAAGATTAGATCCTGGACATAAAATGGGCCCCTGATAACCATGTCTGGTACCCTCAAGTGACAGATACAGAGACCCAGAGACTCAAAACGTGCTCAGGACTCTCCCCAAATCTGAAAGTTTAATAGGAAATGTTAGTGGTTTTAGTGCACGGTGCTGATATGATCACTAGTCTGCCCTTTTGGGGCAGCTGTCTTTCTGCCAAACACATCTCCATGGTGTTCAGGATTGACGGTGATTAAAAGGACAGAGTAGAAGGAACAGTAAAGGAAGTAATGGGGCCAGACCGGCAGTTAAATTTGATTACGTGCGGCATGAGCGGACCTCGAGAAATGCCGAAAACATTTCTGTGTTAATATACAAAGCAGAGGAAGTGAAAGAACTGTCTTATTTTCTAGTATGCTACAAAAAAAAACAAACCCTGATTCACTAGGGAAAAATATGAGTTAGAAGTAATCAAATACCCTTGGTAAGTGAAATTTTCCTATATGTGTTCATTTATACCATTCCCCAAATCAGTTTGATAATAATTCACTGATTAAAATAGAAAGGAACTTATGATTATATGGTTCTTCATGAATATCAATGGAATCATGAAACCTCTTTTTGACTAGAGGAGAAACAAAGTCTGAATTATCAGGTAGGAACCCAATAAAGGATGACTCAAGTGTACGAAATACTGACTATGTAGCCAGATGCATTGCACACAATGCATTTAAAATTCAAAGGTCATTCACTGGTATTTTCTTTCTACTGAAGTTTCCCTAACTCTACTAATTCCTGTGATGGCTCACATTGCTCACAGCCTGCATCCATGATACTTGGATGCCAGACTATATCCCCTGGAGGAAGCAGAGCAAATGACACCACCTTTGACATCCAGCTATCTGGGACAAACTGGGCAGCTGCTGACTTTGCAATACTGAAGGGACTAGCTGTAGCCTCTGATTGTCACTAGCATTTGGACAGTCTGCATGAAGACTGGGCCATGTGACTTATTTTCAACCGTGGAAGACATCATGGTGATTATATTCAAGTAACAGGGGGAGATAATGTATTTAATAACCGGCAAAAGATAATATATTGAAGTGAAGAAGGGGAATGAGAGAAATAATGAGATGCTGTAACTTTATTTTTTAACATCTTATATTCCAAGTTATAAGAAAATGTTGCAGTCAGAAGTTACCACTGTTGATATAATAACCAGATCATCCTGGTTATAAAGTAAGGAGCACCTGGTCACTGGGAAGCAGCCAATCAATTGTATTCTAGGACTTTTATCTATGGAAGAATCAATCATATTCTAGGACTTTTATCTATGGAAGAATCTCCATTTTTCTTCCCTTCCTACAATGTTCATACTTTTGAAATGAAAGAATAAAATCTCACTGGTATTGTTTGTATGATATTGTATAAGAATATAAATACGATTATTATGAAAGGGATTTTGTTGAAAAATATTTAGGCTGAACACTTAGAGGTCTGAAATTTTTTCTTCTGACTAATTTTTTTAAAACATCAATTAATTTAGGAGTTAGAAGGGTCTGCTTTTCCCAAGCTGAGACACATACTATGTTTGGCAAGAGTGAAAGGGTGAGAAAGGAAGGTTGGACAAAACTGTTGAGTTATAGTCTGTGGGGGAATAGTATATTAAGTTTCTTGCTGAGTCAGGACATAGCACAATTTATTTCTAAGATCTCTTTTAGCTCTAAAAAAACAATGATTTTATTATTACATGATTACAAACTCCTTGAATTAAGAATGCTTAAGAAAAATAATATTTATTGAGTGCCTAGCTTGCCACTATGCTAGACATTTTCACAGTCATTATCTTACTGATTCTTTGAGAGAGAGAGAGAGAGAGAGAGAGAGAGGGAAGGAGAGAGAGAGGGAGAGGGAGGGAGGGAGAGGGAAGGAGAGAGAGAGGGAGAGGGAGGGAGGGAGGGGGAGAGAGAGAGAGAGAGAGAGAGAGGGAGAGAGAGAGAGAGAAAGATAGAGATAACATTACCCCATTTTTCATATGAAAAAGCTGAAGCTCTGAGTATTTAGTAACTTGTCTGCTAGTCAGAGCCTGAAGATCCTTCTGGCTCTGAAATAACAGTGTCTCCTGCCCGTGCCCACTCTCACCCTTCCACTTCTCACTCTGGGAAGCAACATAACCTTGAATGTCATCCGTCCCAAGGTGGACTGTCCCAGAGCTGTGAGGCTGTGAGGAGTGGGCATATCCTTGATGACTTTATGTAGACTATTATGAATCAAGTCCTGATTCCAGACTCCCAAATTTCAGGAAGAATTATCATTAATTAGCAGGGAATGGGTTTATTCCTTAGCATACCTTCAGTTTCCTTTTCCCTTTTCCCCCCTCCCTCCCATCTTCTTTCCGTCCTTCCTTCTTTGCTTTCTTCTTTCTCCTTCTTCCTTCCCTCTATCCCTCCCTCGTCCTAACCTTCTGTCTTTACTTGCTCCTTTCTGTCATTTGTCCTCCTTCTCACCCTTTTCTCCTCCTTTCCTCTTTTTCCTTCTCTATTTCTGTCCCTCTATTTTTCTCACTCCCGCCTGGATTTTCTTCTTTCTTCTTCCTTTCATCCTTCCTTGTTTTCTTCCTTTTTTGCCTGTGAGCGATTGTTTGCTGAGTGCCTGTTTGGCCTGGCAGTGTGTTGGGTAATGGTCACACAGAAGGAGCAAGACCCAAGCTCACCCTCACAGGGCTTCCTTTCAAATGGAGAAACGTCTTCTTTCCAACCTTGTTTGTATAACTTTCATAAACTTGCCTCGATATGCACACAGCTCTTCTCTCCACACTAGAGTTTGAAGACCATCCCTAGCAATGTACTTACAGCTATGGAAAACCGTTGAATGTTCTCATCTTCACAGTCTTGGATGACCTGGTTCAGTCGATGGTTGTCATGGGACTCTCCATCAGTCACAATAACCATGACTTTTTTAACTCCCCTTCGTGCACCCCGGGCTTCAGTGAATGCCTCCTTTCTGAAGGACAAAAGAGAGGCTGATACAACACCACTCTAAGGTCGGGCAGAGTGAGAAACCAAACTAAACTAATGACAACTCCAGGCATCCTGGTGCTTCCCTCCAAAATTAACATCAATGCCCAGTGCTCAAGCTGGGAGGCATAACAACCCTTATTTGTAATGGCTTTAGATTGGGTCCAGGTGAGGAAGAGGTTACTGTTTTGCTAATTACCACACACTCCATATCCAAAGGCAGCAATATTTTGTTCTTTGGAAACTTCAAAAGAAGGCTGCGACTGAGACATACATCAGGTTGAGAGAATGTCAGATCTGTAAACATTCTCCCAGCTGTTATTCCCCTTTTGTTACTTGACGGGTTTCTTCCCTTCTGCCTCTAGCAGAAACTTTGGCTTGAGACCTCACTTCCCCACATGTACTCTGACATGAGAAGGGGAGAGCAGAGAGAACAGAGTCTTTGTGAGACTGAATGTTTGAGTAACCTAGGCATGGGGAAAGCAGACATGGGAATAAAAGACAGCAGATGGTGATGGTCTAACCAATGAAGTAGACATAATTTTAGGGGGCATGGAGGGTCTGAACTAGGTGTTAGGACAGAGAATGCTGAGAGGGAAGGAGGTTGCGTGGAGAGAAAGGAAAATGCTATATCGTTCAACTGCAAAGAAAGGAATTTCAATTTAATTTAATAAGCATTTATGTAAAGAGATAGTAGATAGGAGAAACAGACAAATTTCTATTGTCAAATTTCCTTGGCATGTCCCAAACTGCCGCTGTTTTACTATGACCAAAATGAAATGTCCAAAGAAACCATCCAGTGCGATAATTGCTGCACTTTATACCAAAATCTTTGCAATGTTATAGGAAATCCTTTCATTATTTTAGTACAAAGTAAAAGGTACTCCTCTCTTCTGAGACTCCAGAGTGGAAAATGATTTGAGTAAAAGAAAATAATGGGGGAGGTGATATGTATGCATGGACAAGTGAAGCCAAACCTCTCTTCAACTAACATTTCAGACAGTTGGTACAGTATACATGAGTTGTACCATAGGTACACAATCAGTGAACAATAGTAGGGGTCTTTGAGCAGGGGAAGAGGATACTGGTGATGTGGACAAAGGGATTTTATAAGTGATTATTTTTCCTTTAAAATGATTCAAAACAAATATGACAAGGTATTGACAGCTATTACTTCTGTGTGATGGATTCACAGGAGCTTATGGTACTATGTTTTATACTGCCTAAAAGAAAGAACAGTTTTATTGAAAAATAAAAACAGGGAACTGTGTCTTTCTGCTCTCTGTACTTGATGAAGACTCTCTCCTTGATCAAAGCCGAGTCAGGCTTCTCTAAGGCCTCTTAAAGACAACACTCGGAAGTTGGGCTCTGACCTTGGCCTGGTCAGTTCAGTTTTAGAATCGTGCTGAGTCAGTTTTGTGAAAATCCCTCAACTTTGGTATCTGATCAAATTCCTCATTCTTCATGCTGCAAATCTTACCATCCTGGCCTACAATATGATGATACAATATGTTACAATATTTAATTGATGAGCCATTAGGCCAACACAGCCACAGTGATTTAGCTTCCTACGTAAGCAAACCCAAACCCAATTCAAAGTAAACAGTGGAATAAAACTTAAACTTTACCAATCCGAAGCCACCAACTAACTCCTGACTGGGGAATTTATCAGTCAGAAACTTCTAAATAACCTCTAACTAGGGAGTTTCAACCTGATCATACTCAAACTCGGCAAATGCCAAGTTGTAGTCAATCAAGTAATTTCTTTATCTTCTTTCTCCTTTTAGCTTACAAAATTCTGCTGCTCATGCTGCCCCCTGAACCTCTTCTGGTTCTGAATGCTGCCTGGCTCATAAATCATTTTTTGCTGGAATAAACTTTGTTAAATTCAATTTGCTGACTTTTATTTTTTTTTTTTTTTTGAGACAGAGCCTCAAGCTGTCACCCTGGATAGAGTACTGTGGCATCACAGCTCACAGCAACCTCCAATTCCTGGGCTCAAGTGAGTCTCCTGCCTCACCTCCCAAGTAGCTGGGACTACAGGCGCCCGCCACAACACTTGGCTATTTTTTGGTTGCAGTCGTCATTTTTGTTTGGCAGGCCCAGGCTGGATTCGAACCCGCCAGCTCAGGTGTACATGGCTGGCACGTTAGCAGCTTGAGCCACAGGTGCCGAGCTGACATTTTTTGTTTTAACAAGTAAGAAATATTTGTTTTTTTCTCTATCCTGGTTTCTGGCACAGAGCTCCTAAAATGCTTGTAATTTCCTGAGTGATAGGGAAACTGGGTACATTTGTTCTAATATTTGGTCTTTAACCTGGGTTCCCGACATAAAACTCCTAATCTGCTGGAATTTCCTGGGTGATTGGAGTATCTTTTGTTCTATTGAGATGACTCTTGCTGGGCTCCTAAATGAGGCTGGTCACCAGAAAGACGAGCCATGATTAAAAGCTTGGAACTTTTGGCCTCATTCTCCAGGAAGGAGGGAAGAGTTAGACATTGAGTTAGTCATCCATCTTGCCTTCAAATTCCTGAACCATGGGGTTCAGAGAGCTTCCATGTTGATGACTACATGAAAGGGTGTATCCCAGGAGGACATGGAAGCTGTGATCCCCTTCTCTCCTACCTTTTCCAATGAATCACTTGCTGTTCCTGAGATGTATCCTTTTACAAGTATCATATATGAATAACAGTAAGTGAGTTGCTTTCCTGAGTTTTGTGAGCCACTCTAGCAAATAATCAAACTCAAGAAGAAGATTCTAGGAACCTTTCCTGATTTATAGCCAAGTTAGACGTTATGGGTACCCTGAAAACCTACTGATTGCAACTGACATCTAAAGTGGTGTGGACAGTCTTGTGATGTCTGTGGAAGCCTGTATTAACTCTGGTCAGTGTCAGAATTTAATTATACGACACCTAGATTACGCCAGATAGCTGGACGGTGTGGGAAAATGCCCATGCATCTGGTATCGAAAGTGAAATGCTGAGAGTGTAGAAAGAAAAAACACACACTCATTTTTCCTACTGTTGATCTGCCTTCAAAAAGAGTCCTCCTTCCTCCAGGTTTCCTCTTAGTAATTTTTCACCCCCACCCTCTTGTACCTTCACCCTTTTCCTTGGCTAGAAATTCCCATTTGTGGTTATATTTGAAGTGAAGCCCAATCTCTCTTCTCTTCTACCTCTCCATTGCAGTGGTTTTTCTTGAATGAAGTCTTCCTTATCATCTTTAATAAGTGCCATGAATAATTTTTGCTTAACATACCATACAAATATTTCTCATATTTTATATGCAAAAGCAAAGGAGAAAACTGATGCTAAAGGCTAATCTTTAAAGCAATTTGGACATGGATATCACATGAGCTTTAATCATTTTTGCAATTCAAATTGTCTAGAGAATCATTAAAACTTCCCCATATACTTAAAGATCAAGGTCATAGTTGAACTGAATACACATCAGCTGGAAGAGATGATTAAAAGACTTTTCTTAAAGAAAACCTGGCTGCATGGAAACCAGGGCTGGTTTTGTGTAATGGAAGAACCCTCAAATTCACATGTTTTGTTTTAAATATATTCCTTAACAAATTGTCCTTGTCATAAAAATACCAGTATCCAATGTCCTTTCTTGAAATTAAGCATTAACTTCCTTGAATACTTTTAAAAATTAAAATATACAAGGAAAGTGAAAATATACCATTCTTTGGGTCAGGAGCCTCCAGGCCTTATGATTAAATCCTATGAGCCTATTGACAGGAATAAAAATGTGAGATAGGGAGAAGGGAACACACACACACTAATTTGAACTGATGTCCCACAGCTAGACTTTTTTATAAAACGCTGAGGGCAAAAACCATATAGGGACATGGTATTTGGAGTGGTGTTTCTGCCAGAGCAAAAGCAGCCAGAATATTTCTCCAGCTAGTTGTCAAAGATGAATGTTCATTCTTAAGTAGTTGCCTTGGGAAGATACACAGCTCCCTACGGGCTCTGAGATTTCAAACAACATTTTGATTTACTTAGAATGTGCAGTCACATTTCATTAGTTGTTGAGGAGGGTATATTCCGTGCACCTAAATGTAAGTGCTCTCCGTGCATGCCAACTATGGATAGGTAAATGTCAAATTACCCCATCTGTTCGTGGTTATTTTTCTCTTTGGTCCCATATAACTGGAACCACATGCCTTCCTAACATTTACGAGTCAAAAGTTGCACATGAAATTTTCGATTTTTGAATATACAACCCATTTTTTGGAATATATATATTAACTACTTTAACCTCCTGAAAATACTGATCTTAGCAGGTAAGTGAAGTGAGAGCATGGATAATTAGCTCTTCAAAATCAGGTGAGAGTCTAGAAGTTGACATTTCACAGAAGAATTCTAAACATTAGTCAGATTACTTATTAGATTTCCTGTAATTTTGGCATTATTTAGGTTTTGTGCAAAAGCTTGCTAATTTTAGTGGTGACTAAGGGGAGAAACAGCAAGGGATATGAACTGAATGAGACCAGAGAAAAATACAGGAAATAAAATGTTCTACATTTGTGAGAGAGAACAGTTCTGCTGGTTCTCATAACATAAAATTTAACCACAGAGTGGTTATGTGTTCTCCATGAAAGAAACTGCAGGAGGGAGGAAGGAAGTATTGTAAACCGGAGAGAATTTAGAGAAAGGAAAGAAGGAGAAAGAGAATAAACAAATGATAAAATCCTTTCTATTTATTTCAGTCTTTGCACTGAAAATGATTGCAAAACACAATATATTATTTGGCCTCTTAAATTCCTATGTGATTACTTCCATAACTTTAAATCAAAAACCAGAAACACATGAACATAACTTGAGTGGAGGTGGGCGAATTTTTAATTTCTTCTTTTAGATTAGGACTCCTAGAAGCTGTAAATGAAGAATCAATGGAATAATTACCAACTAGTATTAAATCTTAGTATCCAAGAACATGATGTAATACACTACAGTGACTTTTTAAGTGATTCTCCATCAATTAAACCTTTGTAATAAGGAAAAGATGAGAAGGGTGGTGAGACTGTACTACACATTATAGAAACATCTGATCTTATACCTGTTAGTTAATCTCTGGACTATAAACAAGATGGCTTTCAATATTGCCACATTAAATACTCAGTCAACACACCAAAGGGCTAAATTATGAGTATTTTACTTTGGTTTATTTTTTTATCCATATACCTTGCTGTGTCTATTCCAAGGGCTGTCATGGTCTGGAGGCCTTGTCTCTGGATTATTTTACTTGCTGCAGCACGTACCTCGTCTGTCGATGAATACTTATTGAGGTTGAACTCATGGGTTACAGTTTTTCCATACTGTACAATTCCAACCTGTAATATCAAGCCACTGTGAGTCACGCATCTGTCAAAATTCCCTATTTAAACACGTAGATCAGATAGAAGACATTTTAGTGTTTCAGATGAACTTACACATCTTTCAGTACACACATCCCATGGACAGCAATAATCATAGCCATTCTGTGAACAACATAGATGAAAGAGCAGAGATAAAACTGCTGTTAGTAAACCTCTCAAATGATTGGGTTATTTATTCCACAGATTGTAATTTATGGAATAACTCAGGTAGGCCTTGGGAGTAGAGTATAAAACATCCTGATATGGTCTCTGCCTTCAAGGAGCTTCTAAACCAGACGTAGAGAGAGATTAAACATTTAATCATTCAAATGCAAGTACAACTGAAAGCTGTAAAAATGGCTATACAGGATCAACCCTCATCAGGAAGATGAACTAGAAGCTTAATTCAAAATGGGGGCTCCGGGAAGGTCTCTCCAAAGTTGAGAATCCAAGGGTAGGTGCTAGATGGCAGAGGTTGCACACAAAGGGAACTATGTCCATGAAGAAGCCTAAGATGGAAAAGAGGTATATGTACCCTGAGAATGGAAACAGCCAGTGAGCCCCGGCCAGGCTATGAGGGGGAGGCTGGAGGAATGTGAGTGGGTGTGTCTTACAGGAGTGCACCTGGCTGCATGCTTCTCCAGTTCTGCAGCAGCTTCATCTCTCCCAGCCCCGCCCTTCCCACCTCCTTTTCCTTTCTAGTTCTCTGTCTACCTTCTACTGCCTTCCTCCTTTCATTCCCTTTTCTCTACAGATTGGGCAATACAAGCAGTTAACTAGCAAGTCATTATGAAGTACAGAGTTACAGAAGGAAAAGTGTGCGATATTCAATTTCCCTTGCTCCCTATACTTCCTCTTCCCCATTCCCCAGTCTCTGGAGATGCCCATTTCTCCTATCCTTTTTCTACACCCTCCTTTAAAGGTGGGTGTAAACCAAGAGATTAATCTACTTTACGAACTGTGTGTATGATTTTTTGCTTAACCCTTCTATCTCAAAAATTGAGACTTAGAGAATTCCCAAAGGAATGTCTCTTTATTGCAGAAATTCTAGGCACTTTGTTACTTGGTAGGGAAAATGATTTGAGAGAGGGATGCCTTTTTCCCAAGGCAATGCCTACCCTGCCTGTGGATAAAGTTGCCTCTGGTGCTTGCTTTAGAGCCAATCCTATTTCCAAGGCTAACCCTATGTCCAAATGACACAAAAGCTCAGTATCAACTTTCTATCCTCCACTGCTGATGTCACTGTTGTCAAAAACCTTCAGGCTTGATTTTATGATGTATAGGTCCATTTCTACAATGGAGTCTTTTTGGAAACCAAAAGCATATTGTGGCATTTTCAGAAACAAGAGAAGCTCAAATTTAATATATTTGTAAATCAGCTTTGAGTTACCTTCTAGAGTAGACTGAGATCTTCTGGCATATTTACTAAGCTTAAATAAGAGCACTGTATTTTTAATACTTTTTAAAACTTTCTTTAATTTATTCAAACTATAGCCACATAAATTATTATCACATTCCATAAAGAAAGAAACTAAGTTTAAAATACTCACTCCCCATAATGAAGGGGAAAAAAGAGATCTAGTCTAAGAGGTGTATCCCTGATTGCAGGACTCTTTCAAATGACACTTCTGCCTCTCAACAAAAACGCCTCTCCCTAAAATCCTGCCTTGTTTAGTCACCTCACCCTGCTAGCTTCTCTTACATGTGGCTGCCGTGAGTTTGGCTGCTTACTGAGTTTGAGTAGGTAGCTGGCTAATTGAGATGCATTAGAGTACATGATAAAACAAATACACACATAGATCATATTTCAGAAAAGACGTAAAACATATGCCTTTTCCCTTATTGCTTAGTTGGGTACTAAGGACAAATAAGAAACAAGTAGAAAATATATGCAAGTATAAAATAAAGTATGCATCCCACTCTGAATAAACATGCAGTCTGCTCAAGCCATTGTGCAAGTCAGCCTGTTATGTGACTATGTCTGTCATCTGATATCCTTTACCATAGTGAAGACTACACACTACTATATTTGGATAAAGATGACCAGTAGTCCCTTTGGGAATAAGGTAGGCTACTATCAACTAATTATACAAAAAATAACAAAATGGAAGAAGACACACCCATGGCTCCAATTCACATTATTTCCTTGATTTATAATTAAACGTGACAAGCATTTTTATTACCTTTTCATAGATTTAAAATTCTTGTCTCCAATAGCCCTATAGTTTTTGATTAGTAATCATGGGAGACACTGAACAGTTATTAAGGGAAGCCATGTATATTTGATATTGTTTGATATTGTCTTTGTGCGTATCAATGTTCAGCGATCCAGACCTGACCCAAATCATTTTAAATCTAATACCTGTCTCTCAGGTTAATTTAATTTCCAAAGGGAATCATTTATAAGTCATTCTGTTTTTCCCCATCCATTCATTCTCATAGTATCTATTACCTCTACCTAGTATCACTTACTGCTACCCTTACTGCTTACACTTACTGCTATTCTGTTGAGAATTAGTTATATTTCTCATCTCCCCATTTCCTCTAAAATGCCACTATATAAACTTCTGATTACCCAATGAGTATTGGATAATCACTCTGTGATTCTCCCCATGTGCATGGTAAATAATCTCTGTTTTTTATTAAATCTGCCTTATTGTGAGTTGATCATCCAGGGAACCTTTCAGGGCCAAGGGAAAGTTTCCCCTCACCCTCCCATTACTTAGAGAATTATTATGCCTAATTCTAGGTTCCAAGGTGAGTAATAACTGCACCTATTCAGGACATCTTACAGAGTTTATTTTGTGTTTATTTTCCTTTATGTTTATTTGATTAAGCAAGAGGTTAGAGAACTTGGAATTTTTTATTTCCATTTTATCATTATTCTTTGAAATTCCAGCATATGTTTGGATAATCTATTGAACATCCTAGTCTCTCACTTCTCTGACCACCTCAGTTTCAATAATCTTTTCCTGTAGCCCACTGTGCCATCCAGTCCCAAGATCATATCCTTGACCTTGTCATCTGGAAGAATTAGAACACTTCAATCTCATTTTGCAAGTGTCCTTATTTCTGACCACTAACCGACTCATTTCATCAATTCCCTGACCACATCAAGACCTCCAAATAATTTACTAATATTACCATTTTGTTTTGGGGAACTTAGCCTAGATTCCATGGTCCAAACATTATAATCATTTACTTGCAAACATTTAATTCCTTTAACCATTTTCCCCCTCCGTGGACTCACTTGGCTAACTTCCAACTCTGGTTAAATGCAACTGTCTTCTATGTTTGCTCTGTTGTTAACCAAAAGTCACATGACTTGTAGCCTGGTTTCTTTTCAACATTATAACCATGAATCTCAAAAGCAGTGGCACATTTGAGCACTGTCCAATAGGATTACTACTTTTTTACTAACGAGTGTATTTTGTTCCCATTTATTGATTTCAGTCAAATTGTTGCCAGACACTGTTAACATCTCAGGAAAAAGAGTACCTCATGTATACACAGGGAGAGTTCACACGAGTCGAGTTGGAAGTTGTGCCAACTAAACAAAAACACTGTATGCCAGATGTGTGTCGTTACTTTATAATTACAACACAGTTTACCTATCTTACGGACCCCACTATGAACTATTGGATTATCTACACAAATTATCTTCATACTAGAAATAGTAAAAATTTAGCAACATAAGTCAGAAATCAATGCTTTGTATCTATCACCACATAACTATGTATCTTCAACATGTGCCTTACTTCCATAAGCTTATTCTTTGTAAATATTAAGATGTAAGAAAACTTGTAGCTGCCTGTTCCCTCATCGGTTATGTGTCCTTTGCTTCTCGCAAATTCTCCTCAGCCGACTGTCTTTACTGCACTGTGCAGGGAGTGGACTCTTGACTCAAATCTGAGCTCCCCTTCCAGACCACGCTGTGCCCCGCGTTTCACCTGGAACACATCCTTGATTGTTCTATGTTACTATTCTGTTTTGCTTCCTCACCCCCCTCACTATTTTATACTGATTGCTTAGTAATAAATCAGTAGCACGTGACCCCTCCTCTCTCAGGGTTGGCCTCTAGGTAACTGGACCCTATGGCGGCAGCCATCCACGGTCCCTTATTCCTGCCTTGGCCCAGGCCTGACATCATTGCCTTGAACCGGGGCCATGACGATGCTGGTGTCCCCACCGCTGACCTCCCTTCTGCCACTTCCACTCTCCTCAACCCCTTCTGTGCATGACTGGCAGATTAACTGTCCTGATATTTTGCTTTTGTCACATCATTTCCTTGCTCAAAAGCCTCCAATAACTCCATTGCCAACATCAATGATTTTGAAATACATTTTAAAAGAGAACTTCTCATTCTAATTCAAATTTAAGTAGGGACCTACGTTCAAATCCAGTTTTCTGTCGCTCAACACCCAGTCCCTCAGCAGTCTGGTCCCACCTTCTGTACTTGCCCTCTCCTCATCAGGACTTCTCACTGCGAACTCCCCTCCTACCAATGCTTCTCCTTGTCCCTCTCCATGGGCTACCTTCTACCCATTCTGTGCCATCCAGTTCAAGTGCCTCTTTCTCTGTACACCTTCCCGTGCCTAGTCACCATAATAGCCCACACTGATCTTCCGAAGCAGACCTTGTCTGTGAGCACGCATTCTTCCCCACAGTTTTACGTGCACACTTTATCTCCCCAAATACATTATAAGTTTTAAAGAGCATGGACTATGTCATGGCTTCGGGTATTCTCTTATCCCTTACTTTGCTCACAGCTGACCCTACTACATTCTTACTAGATGACTGTAACATTTCACATAAGCAAATGGAAAACTGAGATAGCAGGCAGATAATGATAAGAAAAAATAGAAAGATACAATGAAGTGTGGGAAATGAGAAGAGTGGGCAGTGGAAACTCAAATCTGAGGGAAATGACATTTAGTGGAGCTCCCTGGGTGATACTGGGGTGGCTGTTTTCTTAGAAACCAGACAGAATAATATCTGCTCTGCTGTGAGTATTTTCCAGAAAAGCATACCATTTCTCAATTGTCATTACATAAAAAGGGTGCTGAGTATTGGTGAGATCCAATTTAATAGAAATAGTTTCAGTCCCAGCTTATCTCGCAATTCAAGGCAGATGAAACAAATTCCTACAAGCGTAACATGTATTTATGCAGCAGAATCAAGTGAGTGTGAGAATTAAATAGCAAGATAAGAAGTGAGCCAAGTGATGCATACGCTTTGGAGAGAAGCAGGAGGAGAGAAAAATCACAGCATGTTTACTGTCTCACATTGGTAAGCCTCCTGGAGAAAGGAAGATCCAGCTTCTAGAACGAGATGCTCAGGTAAAGAACAGGCAACAGATTATGAAAGTACTCAGGGAAGAAACAAAGCCATCTTGAGCCTGGAAAATATATCAAGAATGATAGTTAAGAGTATTTATATCCTAGAAATTGGGAGAAAGAAAAACAAGCAGTAGGGTAATCATCATATTTGACTTGAAGTAGCTAAATGCATTGGAATGGCTCAAAAACCAGAAGGTGGAAGTGAAGCAGAGACCTGGTAACCTAGAGTGACGAAAATGGAAAGATTTTAGGCATTTTATCAAATGGAAAAGAACAAACAAGGATGGTAGCTAAAAGAATTAATTGGGTTAGATGTGGACATTTTTTAGGAAAGATTGGAAAGAGAGTAGCTATGGCATTAGTAAGAGAGTGGATGAACATAGTAACAACAGACACTGACGGCAGACAAGTTGTCATAAGCAGAAGGAGCCGTTCCTTTTCAGAGACAACTGGGACAGATGTGTTTACCTCCTATGTGATTTGAACTTCTTGATTAAGCACAGACAAAGACATATGTGGGTAATTACAATCTGATGCCAAAGAGCTGATTCAGGCTATAAATCAGGCCATGACTGCCTATGGATTTTGTTATGTGAACATTAGATTTGTGGCATTTATTAGCACCTTCCACTTAAACATTAGATTTACAATCCTTTTTTCAGCTAGGCCTGCAAACTGCTATTCACTTCCTTTTTATTTTTCACAGAGAATCCTAACATTCCTTTTTTAAGTTACTAAATAGGATTTCAAAAAGAATTTCACAGTCCAATAATCTTGGAAAACAATGAATCAATCACAGTTAAATACGCATCTTTCCCACAGGACTGCCTCCCCTTCTCTCTCTTTCTACAATCTACATGAAAAATTCCACAAATTTCAAATGGTGCAAAACAGTAATGCTTTTTCTTACTTCTGTCTCCCATTTATCTGCTCACACCCATGAGCAAATTCCTTTGAAAAGGTTCTCAGAGTCTTTAGTATAAAACCATGCTTGTGGGTTACTAATTGAAACATGTAATACGTTACATATTTATTGTTCTTAGTTAAGGAAGCATTGTTTGTGAGGATCACATTCAGCACCTTATATGACATAGTTTGGGAAACGTGGTAAGAGTTACCAACTTGCAAAGATCAGTGACTTGCTATAGGAGACTGTGCACCACGCTTGTAGAAGCGGTCACTGCCTCTTGAGGGAGACGCTGGGAGCGGGACACTCTCCTAGCTGGCATGGAGGTGTTTGGCTGCCAGGAGACAAGCCCTCAAGCATTTGCAGGCGTTAATGAGATAAGATTGGTCACTCCTTAGCAAGCAGGTGTTATACATTGGACAGCAGGGTGCAGCAGAGTGGGAGTCAAGAACCTGGGGGAAAGAGCACATAGTGAGCATGTAGCTCTTGTGCGTGGGCCCCACACCTGTTGTATAAAGCTTCAATAAAAGGCCATGGTAGAGGTTGCTCGGGGCTCTCCCTGGAATCCGGGAAGCCCCCCTCTTATAGGCATTTCTACCTTCAATCTGTGGTCCCAGCTGTTTTTTATTTGCATGGGGCAACGGAGTGCCCATAGCTGGCAGTGACAACTTGGTATTCTTTATTTACCTCATTATATGTATGACATACTATCATATATTGTAGTTATTGAAAAATAAGTTTAAATAATTAACTTGGAAGTTTTTTGAGATCAGGGACAATATTTTAGTGATTTTTTTACTTGTCATGACACCTAGCCCAATACTTGACCAATTAGATGCTTTATAAATATCTGCTGAATTAAAGTCAATTGACTGCCCAAGTGGCTTCATTGCTTTTGATGATGAGAAGAAAGAAGGAGAAAAGTAAATGTGAGAACACATGAAAGGATGGAAACTCAGAAATCACTGCAGAGAACACCTTTTTGATCATTCTCTTGTGAAACAAAGTCACAATTAAGATTTTAGAGAATGCCTTAAATGACAAGGGAGTTTAAGAAAAGGAAGTATTTAAAGTAGCTACTAAGTACAGCCACGGTTTGAACATGGTTTGTCCCCACCAAAACTCAGGTTGAGTCTTGGTCCTCAATGCGGCATTGGGAGATGATGCCTGTAGGATGAAACCAATTCCTAAAGGATAATATGTCTACATGCAGCAGAATCAAATAAGTGTGAGAATTAACTAGCCAGATAAAAAGTGTGCAAATGAGGAACGCACTCTGCAGAGGCAGGAGGAGAAGAAATCACAAGCGTGTCTACTGGCTTGCATTGACAGGGAGGCAGATTGTCAAGAGGGATGATGCCATCATCTGCGGAGTTCTCACTCTTGCAGGACTGAACTGGTCGCTGCCCAGGAGTGGATTATTATCAAGTGAGCCAGGTTCTCAGGTTTGGTTCCTTCCTTGCTTCTCCTTCTGCTTTTGCACCACGTCATGATATAGAGTAAGTCATCATTAAAAGCTAACCAGATATGGCTACCTGACCTTAGACCTTGCCTCCAGAACGGTGAGCTAAATAACCCTCTTTTCTTAAAAAAAGAATGATCCAGTCTGGTATTCTATTCTAACAACAGAAAACAGACAAGTATATTGAGTCAAGGACTTCTCAAGGAATGGAATTATTTATTTAGAACTGCATTATTATCTTTTATCGTTAAGTCAGAGTTATAATACCAGCACCCACATTTTAATGCCTAGCGTGAAGTAAGTTTCTGGGATTTCATGCACCAATTAATATTATCAAGTCAATGATTTCTTCAGAGAAGTAGTTATAAGGTTAAAAAATGAGGCTTTTCATATTTCTGTGAAATGCACAATTGCTTAATATGATAAGAGCTAAGGCTTTGTGTCTGGCCAACATATATTTTGTTTTATCAAACTATGCTATGAAGCCTTGCCTTACAACCAGCTTTTAGTGTGATTAAGTCAGGGTACGAATGTGGTGATAATACAGGCTGCAGTCTGAGTTAACCATCAGTGCAAAACATTTCTGAAACTATGCTAGCTGAGGCCAGGATTAACCTTTTGTCCCCATGGGAAGGGGACTGACTCACAGGTAGATGACCATTTCCTAAGGAAATGAATGTTCAGAAACATAAAGTTGATTGATAATAGATATAGGTTCTGGGGGAAAGAATATCTAGCTGGCCTCTTGCTAAATGGAAGATGCAACAATGAAAGTGACTCAGCATCAAAAAAGCAAGGTTAGGAAAGGTTAAAGCAAAGTTAGTTCATTATGCTTGTGGAGAAGGGAGAAGTCTGCAGGAGAAATCATTGTTGGAGTAAGTGGGATTAGATGGGCAAACACCTGCAAAGAAAAACCAGAATCAAAACATAAAGGTCTATCTAGGGGAGTCCCCCCCAAGCAAGTACCTTCGATCTCAATCTGACCCCATGAAACAGAGGAAGAGAAAGCGGTCACAACAATGATGATTTTTAACATAGGAGAAAGTAAAAATTTCAGGAATTCCATTTTTCTAACATCAATGACTTGTCTCATGTGCTAGGCAACATATAAAATTCCAGACTGCACTCTATAAATAAAAAGATTGAGGCACAATCCTGTCATTGTGCAATTCACAGTCTACCAGGAGAGACAGAAATCATAAATCAAATCATAAATCAAAGGGCAATGCCACTGAGTGATAAGAGGGCTAAAGAAATATGCACTTACAGGATGCACATGCTATGGGACCCTTGGAGCCCAGGGCATTTTCCTTGAGAAAGTTCGGTGGAATAACGTGGGTGATTACCGGGACAGGTACATTTAAACTGAACTAAGTTCTCCTAGCACAGAAGGCCTGGGGTGGAGAAGAGCATCCTCGGCAGAAGGAATAGCTTGAGCACTGCCCTGTGGGCAGAGGACGGGAAGGACTGGCTGAAAGGCAAGAAGTGGTGGGCACAGGGAAAGGAGGGTGCCTGGGGAATGGCCTGGCCAGCTGGCCAAATGTCGTTAGATCATTGGAGAGATTTCCCACTATTCAGCAGGCAATAAGAGAAAGAATTTTATTCAGGCAAAGGATCTGTTGCAGTGATTGTTCAGACAGATGGAAGTGAGGGAGAATGGAGACCGGGAAGCTAGTGAGAGAGGAGATTCACTGTCTTCCAAATATTTGGAAACTGCGTCTGGACTGACAAGGGTATGGCTGCATGGCTAGGTCGGGCTTCTACACAGCCCTAAAAGCAATGAATCAGGCCCCAGATTGAAGGCTTCTGGGAAATAGCCATAAAATGTGCAGTGAAAAGAAAGATAAATAATATTCCTAAAATTTAATTAATTTCTCTCTTTCATTTTGCCTGGTTTAATGCCATGCTACACTTTTGATGTGAATAATCTGACATTGTTCCATTAGTATATTTCACTTTTATATCGAGCCTCACAATTTCCTGGTTTTATTTAGGGTAATGCACTCGTATCTGACATATTTATATCATCCTCATTTATTATTGAAAGCAATGTTCTGTTTAGGTATCGAGGATCAATAAGACCTCCATAATGTTTATACGGTAATATCTTTTATAGCAAGCGCAGAGTGTTTCAGGTTTGTTTTTATAGGTGGTTTTTAAAAAGGCAATTTTATAGCCTTTACTCTGTCTTGGGTAAAAACATTGGTAGACAAAAATTCCTTGACTATGCTTGAAAAAGTCTTAACGGGGCCACACAGAAACACGGAAGAGATTCTGAGTGACTCTTTAGAGTGAATGTTTCATCATCAAGTGGCAAGTCCCCCAATGTATACTGATTGTCACATGGGAAGTTCATGGAAGATTTTTTATTGCCTTCCCTTCCTCTCTTCCTTTTTTCCTTCCTTCCTTCCCTCCATACTACCCTCATTTCTTCCTTCTTTTTTTTTTTTATTTTTTGGAGGTAACAATTATGTTTCACTGCTTACAATTACTAAAGGACAAGTCTCAGACCGCAGAGAAGAAGCCTCGCATAACGTCTGTGCCTACTGTACCCAATGTGTGCTGATCAGTGTGATCAGTGGAGCAAACAGAAACTCAGGACGTAAAATCAAAACACAGGCCTTCTTTTGTGACCCACCATCCTTTAAAACCCATTTATGGTGAAGTTCTTCTGCTATCCCTGGATGGAAAGATAAATATCTTACAAATTTTCTTAGTTTTAAAATGTCTATTGATAACAAAAGGTTTTCTTTAAAATTTAGATTGTACCACATGATGTCTTTCTATTTGTAGGTTAAAATAAAAAGGTAAAATGGCCATCATTTCATCTGATTCTGTCTAAATTAAAATCAATAGTATGAAACATCAAAGTTGATTTCTAGTTAAATTTTCTGTCCTACTCCTACTGAAGGCTTACAGGAGATAAGAAGCCTGTAGTTGAGTAAGAGGCAGGACTGGGTTTTTCTTTCTTTATTTTTCTACTTTTTTCCCTCAGATTGCTAATTATAATTTCTGACCTGTCCAGGGACAGGAGGAAGGAGGAAAATGAAGGGTACAGAAATTCTTACTGGACTGGTGCTGTCCTCAGATGATTCAGGTCCTAATAGATGTTTACAGCTTCTTGTGGTTTCTTTGAAGAACTCCCTTTACCGAGATGTCTCACCTCCTCCTTGTCCTGTGTGACGGCATTTCACTAGCTCAGTCCCCAGGAATTCCAGATGCCTTCTGCGTTCTCTATAGAGGCATCCCCTCCATTCCAGGAGACTGTCTGGACAGTCCCTAACATGACCTCATGCTGGCTCTCAGTTTTGAGTGACCCATGCTGGCCCGTGGGAAATACACATTTTATCTTCTGACAGTCTCTGGGGACACAGGCAGATTCCAGGGCAGCTACCTCCGTTCTGACTTGCTTGTCAGCAGCTAGACATAACAGCAGCGGCCGTGCCCTTTAGATATTTCAGGCAGGAGTCAGGCATTAGTCAACTAAGTGTCCCAATTCCAGGAGACATACCAAGATTGCCGTATAATCGCAATGAATCCCTTCTCAGTAGGTTCTTTCTATAAAGAATTCCTCCTTACAAACCCCATATTTTATCATCTTAATGGATGAGGCGTCTAAGAGTCTCTATCCAGCTTTTAGCTTTCTATCCTCACACCTTCTTTGGGGTAATCTCTCTCACAATTCATTTTTATATCTGTTCCTTTCAGGAATGGAGGTGGAAGGAATAAATGAAGGGGAGGAAAAATTCCAAAAGCTAATCCTGCCAATCTTAGGGCAGAATTGGATCTTCAAATGAAAGAAATAAAACAAAGTAATCAAATTTATTTAAATTACATTAGCTACCAGTTAGGAGGGAAGAAAGAGGTTGTCAAGACAAATAAATTGACTATTTTAGGAAAAAAATTATTGTTGAAAGATAAGCATGTTTCCCCATATACCTTTCTTTGAAGACAAAATATTTTTCCAAATTTTCCCTGAGTGAATTTCTTTTCTGAATCCAGAGAGAGAAGGAACATCAAACTTTAAAAGGATTTTAAATGTATTCTACTTAAAACCCTGTTAAATGTAGTTTAGTAAAAGCAATGGCTAAGTAAATATGTCTTTCCCAATCCCTTAATTTTAAAGAATTACTTATGAAGCTAGTCATTGTTACTTAAACCAAAGTAGAAAAAAATTAGAAAAGATTAAAGTATAAAGTTATATACTTAAAAGACTATTTCAAATGCTAGATAAAGAGTAAAGTCTCAATAAATGTTCATCAATCTGAGAAAAATTATTCACCAAGTGCTCATTGAGGGCTTACTATGCCACAGCATAGCACTAGGCCGGACATTGACAAAGATAAGACGATCTAGCCTTTGTTCTTGAGGTAAGTATAATCTTTACGTGGCAAATCCAGATAGACAGACACGTGCATCAATGTCTTAACAGTTCATTAGTCCAGTGTTTCTCAAATTTTAATCTGTTTAAAAATCAGTTATTGATTTAAAATGCAGTCTCTATGGACTTAACCGCAGTGGTTCTGATTCTGAAATCTAGGGTATAGTCTAAGAACCTTAGCAGTCTGGAAGTAGGAATTCCATGAACAATATTTGGAGAAACTCTGCATTAGAGGGAAGTTCCATCAAGGCAGTGGCCATGTCTGTCTTACTCTCCTCTGTTACCCAAGCCCCAGCATAGAGCTTGGTGCCCAGTACACCCTTAGTAAATACATCCGACTAAATGAATGGATATCTATGTTTAAGCTCCACAATGAATGATGCAAGCAAATGTAGTATACAACTTGAGAAATACAATCAGCTCCTCTCTTTAAATACCAGATTCCTCTGGGTGAAGCCAGAAGATACTAGGAATAACTAGGGCACGGTATTGCATTCAGAAATGTTTCTTTCTGTTTTTATGAGTTCCTGGAACTGAGTGAATGTGACTAGACTCTTCTGCTTCAGGGGTCAATTCATTTTCGTCCTGTTTGCTAGTAGCATCTGGACCCCAAGAGCTGGCTCACACTCTTGTGAATAAAGTTATTGTTCTCTCCAAGAAAGACATATAACTCCATGGTGCCTACCTGGCGGGCTGAACAACTCTGGTGGGCAGAATAACTCCCCTTTTTAGGGCTCTTACTACAGAAATGTAAATGTAAATTAATTATCTTTCTAAACATAAAAAACACCAAAATTGCAGTACAATAGTCAAGCATATAAGCAATTGCTTGTCACCTATTCCTTTACAAACCTGAGTCATTGATTCAAATCTTCACTGAAGCAGTTATTGTTGTTTTTAAATACCCTTGTGGATTTTCTTTCTGAAATTGTGGAACAACTTCCAACGTGTCAGCGATGCACTGATTTTCACAAATAGCTAAGAATATATTCGCTTTTTAGAATTTAAAGGTATAATCAAATATTTAGATGATTATAAAATACCAGAAATCTAAAAAATTTCCAAGAATATTATTAGCTTTGGAAAGAAAGAATTGTATAAAAAGGTAAAGGGGATGGACAAAAAAAAAAAAAAAAAAGAAAAGAAAACAGGTGAAAAAAAAGAAAGCAGATTATGGGGAGCAGTGGAGAGAGGGGAAGAATAGTGAGCAAGCCACCTCATTTCAGCTATGTTAGTGTGGGCCTGGAACAGGGCAAGCTGGGTTGGTCCTGTAGAGAAGCTGCCATGAGAAGGAAGAGGACAGTCATGACGAGGTGAAAAGAATTGAGACTTACTATTTAGGGGCATTAGATGAGACTATCTCTGCAACTTCCCCAGAAATACAGCTCTCAGGAAGGAAAAAACAAGACAAAACTGGACTGCAATTACAGGGTTGTTTGTTTTGATCTGTTGGGTTTATTTTCTAGGAGCATTGAAAATGGAAGGTTTCATAATATTGTCCGTTTAGAAAAATAACATGGTCTTATGAAATGTATCTGTCATCAGAAATAAGAAGATGGGTATGGAATACAAAACTCAACCTTCATTTTAGTTTTATTGATGCGTTTATTTTTCCAGAATATTTTGTTCTATTGAAAATTTTTATGTTTATATCTTTAGAACAACAGAAATCAAAATGCAGAGTTACTTACCTGTGTTTGTTTGGGACCAATATCCATTCTTCCCAGAAGGTCATTTAAAAAGGCTGTAACACTTTCCCAGGGGTAAATACTGTTGGAACCATCCAGCACTATGACTATATCCAGTTGAGTGCTGCATTCTGAAATAAAAGAAGTCAATTACACAAATCTGGAAGTTATCTTTGTAGAGATATATGTAGATTTCCATGGCTGAAAAAAGGCTCATTTTAAAGAATGAACTGACGTTCTACAAAGTGGACAGATAGCTTTGCTAATCAGAAAAATGTAGTTTTATGAAAAGGAAAGGTGATGCTAACATTTATTGCATTCAATAACAATTGATTTGGGGTTTGTATCAAGTGAAACCCATCTTTACCTAATTTTAATTAATATTGTATAAGAAGTACCTTTGCAAATTTTCTCAACATGAATTTTATGTAATAGTTCTCATTCTGTGCATACTTCAAATGAAGTTACTCTGTCCTCAAATAGACTCGCTCTTTAAATAAAAGCAATGTGACAGCTTTATCTATGAATTTTAGACATGACTCTGTAAAGGTTATTTACACTAGTATCGACTCCAAAAATAGCAGTGAGGTTTAGTTATATACTGGCAAAGCAAACATTTACCTAAATTGGCAATGCGGGTAGCTGGAAAAACACTTCAAGCTTTGTGGTATCCTCCTGTGTATACATATGTCTCATTCATTGCTTATGCTTTTCAAACATGCAAGAACATTGCATAAAGTCTGTACCTTGTACAGGGGCAATGGAGTTCAACACTTGAAATGTGGGGCTGACGTCAGAACAGATTCCAGTTGTATAATGCAAATGTCCACATCTATAGGCATATAAGGGCCCACATGCCTTTTAAAAAATAAAAATAAAAAAAAAAACCTGTAAGACTGAACATTATGCAACAACTCTATAGACTTAAAATAATAAGAATCCTATTATCATTTAATACCATTACTTTTTCCATTCTTACCAGAAAACCTCCTTTTGGGTTGGTGACTAAAGTTGATCCAAATGTCATGTTTTCCTTTATTTCAGTGACATTGGGAATTGATGTATTAACTAAAAATAGAGCAAAATTTTATGAAGGTGAAAAAAAGTTTCGCAAATAAAACTGTCTTCTCATTAAAGCATTCTATTTGCTTTGCTCAGATCATAGCACATTCTTCTTTTGGTTCAACTGAATAGTCTTCCAAGTATTATTAAGGAATATAACGAACAAGCTGAAGCCAGAGAGTTGGCTGGTGTCCCAGAAACTTTGTCTGGATCACTGTTTCACTTAGTTTTGCTGAACTGTGAAAGAATGCAGAGCTAGCAGGCAATGAGAAGGTGGGATTGCTTTTCACACATTTTTGTGAATTAAAACAAATAAAGCATATAATAGCATAAAATTGTAAATATAATGTAATCTTAAATATTTTGTTATAAACGAACAATGAGGAAACATGATTTTTGGCAAGAAAAGAGGAAATCGGTAGAAGATCAGAAAAGAAAATTCAAACACAAGTCTTGATCATAACTTCCAAACAATGGTGATATCACAGGGGTTGCCGAGAAAACTGAAACAGGCTTAAAGCAGTGGCCGAGAAGTGTGGAGAAAGAAAACAAGAAGAAGAGACTACATTTGATATTCCAAATAAGAATGCTGGGTCCTGAAGCATATTTATCTGCCAATATTGGCAAGAAGTTCCATTGATTCACATTAAAAAAACAATTAGGAAAAGCAAAATATTTTAAACTCTGCCTACTAGAGTGAGGAAATATTAGAAATTGGCAAAATTCCAGTTCAGAAAGATTCATTTTTCTGTACATGCCTAGAAGTTGTTCTTACCTTAAGATTATATGTAGTTTTAAAGCAGGGAATGGAAACAGAGATTAATGAACAGTTTGACTTCTTGATGTGAGCACTGATCTTTGTCCAAGGGTTGAGTCTGGTTTGCTTTGAAAGCACTTGGAACTGAGCTATTCTAGACATTGATCTTGAATAATCTGGATTAGTGTTTTTATGCAAGGGTTGATCCAGGATCAGCATTCCTGGGACAATTGGAGACTACAGCAGAAATTTCCCTATGGTTCTTGATATAGCTAAAATCTCTAGGCTAATTTAAAAACCTATGCCAGTTGACAGTAATGGAGTTGCTATCAGAATAACTCTTTTGCAAATAACAACTATGAATCCTAAGAAAAAAATATGTCTGAAGGCACTATGAAGCAATCGAAAGCAGGCAGAAACTGGAGAAGAGTCTATAGTTGAAAGAAGAGGTTGACACTGGGTGAGTTTCCTGTTTGTTTGGGATTTTTTCCACCTAAGAGAACGCCCTACTTAGTGGCTAAAACTCAAAGAGAACTTCCAGTTTTACTGTCTTGAAGAAAAGAGGACAGAAGTCAGGGGCAATGGCACCATGTGCAAAGTAAGGGTAGGATATCCTGGGGGGGAAGGAGCCACAAGAGAACAGTCCCAATATATACCCATATATTTTGTCCAATTATCTGCCTGACTTGAACGGTCATGTATGTGCAGAGCGGATGTAAACAGCCCAGCTGAAATAAGAAGAACTCAATAGAAATTTTAACTCCTTCCTGTAAGAAAGTCAAAATTTGGATGTTGACTTCGGCCAAGTAAGCTGCCTCCTAATTAGAAAAGTTGAGACTATTCAAAGACACACAACAGAATCTAGAATCTTTACGCTTATAATTAAAAAATATAAATATATGGGCAGCACTTATGGCTCAATGGAGTAGGGTGCTGGCCCCATATGCTGGAGGTGGCAGGTTCAAACCTAGCCCCAGCCAAAAAAAAAAAAAATATATATATATATATCAGCCAGGTTCTGATTCAAAATTACCACATGCAAGTAGAAATAGGAAAATGCCTCCCAATGTCAAGAAAAAGTAATAAATGGAAAGTGATGTTGAAAAACTCCAGATGTTGAAACTGTCAGGCAAGGATATTAAAACAGCTATTATGTAGTATAACTATAATCATGAATGTAAAAGAAAAAAATGTTCATAATATACAAACAAAGAGGAAATTTTAAATAATGAGAACTGAAATGCATAGGATCTGAAATAAACTTGTGGGGTATAAATCTTTTTCATGGTATTTAACATTGTATAGAACACTGACAGGGTTCTAATTTATGGAAAATTCTAGTAGAAATTTTTTAGTCATGTTCTAACTACAGTGATACTTTTATCCAATATGTCTATTTCAATATACATTTATCTTGGATTATTCTCTTTTTTAAAAATCAAATATGTATATTACAATTTCTCTTATTCTATTTCTTTTTAAGGATGCTAAATTAATTTTGTGGAAGGAACATGATGGGTATGTTTATTTGGAAAAGTTCTTTTATGTTGCCACTGGTTTACAAAAGATCCTGAACAATTAAGGGAGTTAAAAGTTACAACCCTAAGGATATATTGTAAGTCTATGGATGTGACATGATGACTTTTGAAAGCAAATTAAGGGCAGAGGGAATCAAAATGTCATTCTATGTTAATTTGGATGGTACCTAAAGAATGTTATGGATTACTTCTCATATTTTCTTTTTTTTTTTAAGTGTCACCCAAACATCTTTATTGAATATTTTGGAGGCTGAGTTTTTATTTTTAATGTCTGTACATAAGTTGTGTATATTTTTTAATTTTATTGTCTTTATTATTAAATCATAGCTGTGTACAATAGTGCAATCAAGGGATACAATGTGCTGGTTTCATATACAATCTGAACTATTTTCATCAAACTGATTAACATAGCCTTCCTGGCATTTTCTCAGTTATTATAT
>CAUYON010070404.1:0-21329 GCA_963573935.1 Arctocebus calabarensis | reverse complement strand
TTTCATATAGTAAACGAGAAAATATCATGAACGGTATGTCAATCAGGTTGATAAAATATCTCAGATTGCATGTGAAGCCCCCACACTGTACCCCATGGTTGAACTAATGTACACAGCTATGATTCAATAAAAAAAAAAAATAAATAAAACCAACACGAGGGTCTGCTCTCTGCATTCTCAGAAGACACAGGACACTGAACACCATGGCGCAACGCTAAACTTAAGGCAACCTTGTAGCCATAGTACAGCACTGGAATTTCCTACTTTAGAGCAAAATGATGTTTCCCATCGGCCTAGATAGCACTCATCTCCTAAACACCAATTTCAAATGGTGATAATTAATACGTAGCTGGCAATAGGCTGGACGAGAAAAGGACCAATCAATTAGCCCAAGGGCTGCTCCAGTTTCAGAGCGCCAGGAGCCGTAGGAAGCAGGGTGGGGAGCCGGGCTCATCCTCGCTAGTGACAGGGGAGCCCATTGTGAGTTAGCAAATTTCACAAATTAGCAAGTGAGGGAAAAAAGCATAATTAAAAGAATTAGAGACACTGAATTGTTGTATACACAATGTTCATTTATTTTGACAACTATAATTTGATTTTACTTATTTAGGGTAATATTTCATGGTGTACTAATGAAGACACTCTTGTCTCCTTTGCGAAAGTAATGAAATATCAGTGCTAAGGGACTTCACCGCTGGTCTTTGTTATTCAATTGCTCCTGACAGGTGACTTCAAGCCACCACGGTGGGAAGTGCAGTGTGACAATGAGTGAGAATTCACTGCGGGACCAACAGGAGTCTGTGTGGGGAGCACTGGTAGGAGAAGACATAGAATTTGAAGCAACAAAGTAGGTAAAATGTTACAGCAGTGTCCTACTATTATCATTTAAAATGGCTTCTTCTTTGGAAAATCAGAATCGCCATTTTTCAAAAAACATTTTTGTATAATAAGAAGCAATACTTCTTCAATACTTCCCTATTTCGGTCAGTGAACCTCTCTTCCTCCAAGATAAGAAAGCTGCTGAAAACCTTAGAAAACCCTTTTTCTTTCTCATTTACTCCCCCACACATGTACATTCAATGACATTCCTCATCATTCTCTTTTTTTGGCTTTCCCGAGGTCTAATTGACAAATAGGAATGTTGTATAGTGAAGGTGTGCAATGGGAGGCTTCGATATTCAGATAACATTTGCAAATATCCCCCCAGCCGATAACACGTAGCAACCATCCTCCGCCTTCTCTTCTCCCTCCCGCCCCCTCTCTCTCTCAGTAAGAACACTTTAGCACTTATGACCCATCTGCCTTCTTTGAATATTTTAAGTGTCAGTACGGTCCTGTAAATAATGTTTGCCACACTGTATATCCCATCTCTAGAACTTGTTCATCTTGCATAACTGAAACTTTGCATCCTTTGACCAATACCTCTCCGTAGTTTGTGGGAAAGTAAATTGGTAGAGCCTCTATGGAAAACAGCACAGGGGCTTATGGAGGCATCAACAATAGACTACTTCTGAATATATGCTCAAAGGAAATAAAATGAGATCTCGAAGAAAGGTCTGCACCACCAAGTTCACTGCAGCACTAATACCAATACCCAACCCGAGGGCCTCTCAGCAGCTGAGTGGATGAAGTTACATGGTGTATATGTTAGAACACTATTCATTCTTAAGAAGGACAGCTGGCCCTCTGTGACAACGCAGACGAACCTCACGGTTCTTCATCCAGACCTCCCAGACCCAGACTCAGTGTCATGACCTGTGTTTGTGCTAGCCTGTGACCTAGAGGTCAGCTTTGCTGTCCTGTCTCCCTCAACCCCACGCACAGGCCTCTTAGGTCAATTTCTGAACATGCTGTCATGAGCACTCAGCTCAGCTTGAAAATTTTCAGTGGCCGATGACAGTGTGGGCCAGTGTCTGTGTTTCAGGATTAGAATGTAAATGTCCCCACGAGATACTGTTCCCTTCTCTCTAAATAAATTTGCTCCAGTTCTCCCCACTGAAACTCAGTTTTCTAGTCTATAATTCCCTTGAGGAAAATACACTCTCTTGGCCTCGATTTTTCTGTCTACAAATTGAGCTACATTACCAACCTCTGGGTCCCCCTTTCACCTCCATGTCTTTCTTCTTACTTGGGTTGATTTTCAACTTACTCTTCAATGAGCTGAAATTACCCATAGAAGTTTCCTCTGAAACCTCAGAATTGCCAGATCCAGTGGGCAGGGCTGTGTCTTGGTCAGACTGACACGTTCCGAGGCCCCTGGGAGCCAGCGACCCTCCTCTCCAGGACAGCCCCTCCTGGGTCCGCCTTTGCGACCTGCTCTGACTACTTGTTCACAGTCTCCCTTCCTCGTTCTCTTCTTCTCACTCTCCTTAAATGTTATCATTTTTTAGTAGTTTATAGTTATCTTTCTTACATGCTCACTGCAGGTAGGGTTGGCTTTTAACTGTCTTGGAAAGTTTCCGACTTACAAACTTCCACTCCAGTCCAGACCTTTCTCTTGAGCTCCAGATACAGAGCATAATTAACTGGCTCATGTTTTCCCTCAAATGTCTCCTTTGTATCTCAAGCCGAATGGACTCACGCTGCAATCATGATATCGTCCCTAAATACACTTCCCCTGGTTTGACAAATAGCATCCTTTCCACACAAGGTAGCCCAAACCTTCCTCACTCCAGTTAAATGCTCAGCCCCGTTTACCTCCTTCTGAAATAACTCGGGGATCCACAACTACAGCTTTGGCATGTTTTTTTCACTGTCTCTTTTCTCTTCCTTTGAGAGTTTCCTCAGTTTTTCTGACCCCACTTTTCTCCCCCATTAAGACCGTACTTGGGTGCAGCCATCGAGGTCCACTGTAGCCAAAGGAGCTCTGGGAACTTCCCAAGGAGACTCTTTTCAGCAGCTCCAGACCTTCAGTAAAACCCAAGCTTGTGCTGTCAAGCTGGAAGTGCTTCCTGATCTGAGTTCTGCTTCTCTCCTGCTCCAGTTCTCAGCATTCTTCCAGCTGGTCCTTACACCGTTCAAAGCCTATTTCCCTGAAATCAACTCCTCCCTCCAGGACGCAGGGATCCCTTTTCCTTAGAACCCTCGGGGCTCATAAACCGGCCTCTGGCTCTCACTACATGCTCCTGTCACCACCCCTTGTCTTCCATACCCACTAGATTGTGAATTTTGAGGGCAAACCTCTTATTTTCTGGATCTTTTTAGCTCTGGTATTTTTTCCAGTGTCTGAGACTGTGAATAAGTAAATACATTGATAATATTAATATAATTTTGTACTTTCCTGATGTGACAGCAAACCAAAGGAAAAAAAATGCAACCTTTTATCACATGTGATCTAATTGCTTGTTTGGACAATATACTTGGCTCCTTGTGGAGTCTACTGGCATCTTTAACCAGGCAGCACCTGGCAAGACAGAGGGAAAATAACACAACAGCAGAGAGAGGAGTAAAACCCAGCCGGTGCCTGCGCAGCCTTCCTGAGCACTCCCCTTTGGAGCCACCGGCCCGCCATTTAACACTTGAACTTTCAGCTGCTGAGATGTGGAATGATGGAGCTTAATTAGTCAACAAGACATGACAACATTCTGTTATAGTGAGATTACATACACCTGTGGGGTGTTAGGCGACACAGAGTAAAACCCAGCAACTTCGGAGTCCTGAAAACAGTGTTATCTTCAAACAGCACATGGGGGAGTGTTCCCAGAGATAAAGCGCACAAGACGAATGGGGTTTCTAATTGAAAAGCCATGGGAGGATGGTGCCCGTAGAATTCCAAATACGTTTTCAGTGGCAGTGTCCCTAGATGGGTCTGGTGAACTAGATTAACAAAGAATTGTGAATATTTCTGAATAAAGAAAAGAATGTACATTTCTAGATGTGCCTGCTCCAGAGACCCTAAAAATCAGTGCAGACATCTCATCATAGCATCGTCATTTCTATTCCATTTGTTATTTATTATTTATTCCTCTATATTAATGCAAAAATATATATGTCTTTATTTGTTAAAGGAGGAAAAGGTGTTTAGGAGCCACGGGGAATTCCTTTCCACATAATGATGTTTCTGATTCTGAGAACGTTCGTAGGACAACAGAAAACGGAGGCTCCGTGGTTCAGGATCGGGTTCCCGGGGTGCTGTGATAGAGAGCCGATCGCTGCCCGTCCTGGGTGATCCAGATTCGTTCTGTCTTCCGTACACTTGGTCACTTACACACTGCTGCCTTCCTGTGGGGAGAGTCACCTAAAATCTCTGCGATGGGGTTTCCCCACGCTGGAGCAGGAAGCTCTCAGTAAGGTGACCTCCTGCCAGACTCCTGGAGGAACAGAGAGCAAACAGCCATGAATTTCAGCTTCCCTCTGGGTCATTGATTGAATAAACATTATGGTCTGCTGCACCCAGGCTCTGGGGAGATAACAGTGAAAATCCGGTGTTCGGGGCAGAGAATTGATAATAACACATCCACAAACAGGCAGGTAACATAAGGCATGAACACAAGAAAGCTTAATAAAATACGGCTCTGAGGGTGGGGAAAGGGCGCTGTTCACTGCAGGTGAGCGGAGCATGGCTCTCTGCAGTAGTAATTTGAAAGCAGTGACACAATAAAGCAGCTACTGGTGGAGCTATGTGACACCAGCCCACCTGACACTGGTCGCCCCTCCTCCCCCACCACTCCGCGCTCTATCCCCTCCACCTCCCAGGGTCTCACAGGGCAAACACCAACGCTATGATCTTCACTGAATCTGTAAGACTTCAGCCTTGGTATTCAGAAGGGGTGGTCTAATTTTTTTTTAATTCTTCTCTCTCTGCAAAGCCTGAATTTCAAATCGAGAAAATCCACCTTTAAAATCTAGAGTCCATCGGGATGCCATTCTGCCTGAGTGCCAGTTCCTCCTGCTATGAGGTGACAACCCTCACGGCTCAGCCTAGGAAGTAACAAGCGGGAAAGGGACAAGGTTTCAGGGGATATAAAAACATATCCCGTTACTATCCTCATACATCTCTTCTGTTACTCGGCATTGCTCTGTACAAAGATTCAACCAGGCACAGATACTGCCCCCCCATCCTCCCAGGAAGGTGACAGAGACATATAGACCAGGACTCAGGTTCCACGTGGCCTTAACCACCTGAGGTCCGCTGGCGGGTGGCAGCGCAGTTGCTGCTGTGGCCGACCCTGAGGCCGGGGGAACTGACAGCCCGGGGCTCACACAGGACATCAGAAAGGCGTCTTTCAGGCACTCATTGCTGGTCTGTAAGGGCAGGACCCACTTGCCGCAGGGTGGAGGCAGACTCTCCTTCCACTCCACAGCTAGCCCCCCTGTGAACTCCGCAAACAAACAGGGAGGCTTGCCTGGCCACGTGAGTGTCTTTGGACCTGAACTTTAATTTAACGAGTCAAATTGACCTGGGTGGCTTTTTTCTTCCCACCCCCAGCCTTCCTGAGGAAGTGGACTAGCAGATGAGTTTTTTTCTTTGCAGGTGACCTGTGTTTTCTCCCTGGTTTCTTTAAAATCGTATCTTTGACTCTGGTAGCACAACAACTTCACCGCAGTGAGATCAAGTGTGTGTTAATGTACATTTATCCTTCTTAGGAATTATTGAATTTCCAGACTTGTCGTTCATACATTGTGGAAAATAGTTATTCATTATTTCTAAAATTACTACCTCTCCTCCATTTTTCAAAATTTTCTTTCTTTTGTTTTCCAACTCAAGGTAGGTTACCTCTAACACTTAACTGTGAGGTCATATCTCTGTATCTTTTTATTCTATACATGGGATAAATTATTCAATCTATCTTGCCATTCGTTAATTCTTTTTTCATGTGTGTGACATATACACTGTTATCTCCATTAGAATTATCTTAATTTCTATGCTTTCGTTTTTCATTTTCAGGAGTTCCTTTTTCTTTCCCCAAAAAAACCTATCTAGAATTTTTTAACCATTCTATGTCATTCCAAAATAATTCATTTTCATTTTCTTTATTTTTAATGTCTTTAAACATTTCAGACTTGCTTGTTTCACAGAGGTTTTGGGTCTGGGGTATGCTGGGCTCTTCCTGGGTGGAGCTAACTTTTCAAACGTGACTTTTACATTTGGGTCTTCCTTTTTACATTGGTGATTTTTACATTGGCGGTCCGTGATATGGGGACCCGACTCTCTCTATCCCAGCCCTGACCCCTGATGAGTCAGGTCCATGACCACAAACATCTGCAGACGTGCCCACGCTCCTCATTTAATGTGAGCCCTGCCCGTGTAGACGTAGCCTGGGACCCTTGTCACCCCCTGAGCGGGTGGGCGGATTTCCTCCTTCATACTTTTCAGGGAGGTCTGCTGCATAGGTGCAGGAGAGCACAGTGAGTCTTGATTTCTGACTTACGAACTTGAGGACTCGTATTCCGTCCCCTGTGGTCATTACACCCAGGCCCCTTGGTACACAAGTTGGCAAAGTGTTCCTGTCACCTGCCTTCCTGTTGGCCGCGTGTCAGCCGGCACTTTACTCTTCATCCCGGAACAGCAACCTGCTTCCTCCTCTGTGAACTCAGCCAAGCTTTTAGATAAATCTGTAGTTGTGCATTCAAAATTTCTAAGAGGTTTTAGAGGCAACATTTTCAGGATACCTGGTCCCTACCGCATGGAATTTGAAATAAAAAATAATAATTTTTGTTAGAATTATTTCCTATAGGGATCCCTGTAACACTTCCAATGGTACAAATACATTAGCAACACATATTTCTCAAACTAATACAAACCAACCAACCAGTTTCCCAATGCTTATAATTTTTTATTTTTGTTTCACTATGCTTTTACAAAATATTCACTCCATTTATACGAAGACCAACATACTACATTAGGATGGCTACTTTATTTAATGATTCAATGAATTAATGCAATTGATATCATTTAACTCCGGCAAAAACCCCTTGATGTAGGTTTTGTTTTATGTTATTTTCTAAGAGAAAAAAAAAATGAAAGGCAGAATAAAATTGAGCAATTTCTTCAAAGTTCTATTGCTTGTATATGTCAAAGGTAGGGTCTGAACCTTACTGTCTAAATCCAAAGTCAATTCTTCTTTCCCAGTCACTTGTTACATTTTGAAACTTCAGAATATTAGGTGTACCCAGGTTTTTGTTTTTTAATTTTTTTTGGTAGAGACAGAGTCTCACTTTTTCACCCTGGTAGAGTGCCGTGGCGTCACACAGCTCACAGCAACCTCCAACTCCTGGGCTTAGGTGATTCTCTTGCCTCAGCCTCCCGAATAGCTGGGACTATAGGCACCTGCCACAACGCCCGGCTATTTTTCTGTTTTTGCAGTTTGGCCGAGGCCGGGTTTGAATGTGCCACCTTCAGTATATGGGGCCGGCAAACTATTCGATGAGCCACAGGCGCTGCCCAGGGGTACCCAGGTTTTGTTTGCATATTTTGTTTTTCTATAGGTTGAGTGTAAGTGCTCCCTTCCCCCAGAAAGTGTGCACTGTACCCAGTAGGTGTAGATTTACTTCTTCATACCTTCCCCCACTAGATTGATTTTCACTAAGATTTATTTCCCTTCATACATTTAAGTATTGATCAATTTAGTTCCAACTTGGTATTGAGCACATGTGTTTGTTTCTCCATTTTTGTGATGTTTCACTTAGGAGAATGGTTTCCAGTTCCAACTAGATTGTCACAAAACATACCAGATCGCCATTTCTTTTTACGGCTGACATAAAAGTAGAATGCGTTTAGCACAATTCTTTATCCATTCATGTATTAGTGGGCACTTGGGTTGTTTCTACATCTTTGCAGTTGTGAATTGTGCTTCCATAAACATCCATGTACTGGTGTCCTTTTTACAAAATGATGCTTTTTTCCTTGGTTATATGCCCAGCTAGGTTTGCAGGATCAAATGATCCGTCTGCTTTAGTTTCTTTGAGGTGTTTCCACACCATTTTCCATAAAAGTTGTACTAGCTGGGATTTCCACTAACAGTGTAAGAGTTCCTTTCTCTCCACATTCACACCAGCATCCGCTGTTTTGGGACATTGTAATATGAACCATTCTAATCAGAGTTAGGTGATACCTCAATGTGGTTTTTGATTTGCATTTCACTAATGATTAGAGAGGCTGGACATTTTTTTCATGAGTTTGTTGGACATTAGTATACCTTCATTTGAAAAGTTTCTGTTCATGTCTTTTGCTCACTTCTCTTTCTCTCTCTTTTTTTTTAGTCAGAGTCTCACTATGTTGCCCTTGGTAGCATGCTGTGGCACCACAGCTCACAGCAACCTCATACTCTTGGAATTAAATGATTCTCTAGCCTCAGCCTCCCTAGTAGCTGGGACTACAGGCACCCACCACAATGCCTGGCTATTTTATTGTTGCAGTTGCCATTGTCATTTAGCTGGTGGAGGCCGGGTTCCAATCCACCAGCCTCGGTGCATGTGGCTGGCACCATAACCACTGAACTAGGGACGCCAACTTTTGTGCGTTTTTTTAATGAGGTTGTTTGGCTCTTTACAAAACTCTGAGAGAAGAAATCACAGAGGAGGTGAGCAAATGATAAATATACCATGCTCATGGATTGGTAGAATCAATTTTGTTAAAATGGCTATAGATCTACTACCAAAGTGATCTACTGGTTCAAGTCAATTCCCTTTAAAACACTGAAGCCATTTCTTGCAGATTTAGAAAAAATAGTTATACACTTTGTATAGAACCAGAAAAGACACTGAGTAGCCAAGACTACCTTATACAATAAGAACAAAGTTGGAGGCATCACTTTACCAGGTTTCCAACTGTACTATACAATACTATACAATATTGTACTGTACAATAGCCAAAACAGCATGGTGCTGGCACAAAAACAGAGACGTAGACCTGTGGATCAGAACAGAGAATCTAGAGATGAAATCATCCTCATAGCCCATCTGATTTTTGAAAAACATAAAAGCATACACTAGACAAAATAACCCCTTTTCAATAAAGGCTGCTGGGAAAGCTAGGTAGCCACATTTTAAAAAGTGAAACAGGACCCACAGCTCTCAGCATTCACAAATATTAACTCATGCTATATAACAAAGTTGAGATAAGAACTTATAAAAATCCTGGAAGAAAGTGTTGGAAAAACTCTTACAGATACCAATCTAGGCAAAGAAGTCATGAAAAGACCCCAAGAGTAATCACAACAATAATAGAAATACACACTCATACAAGGGATAAAACAAAAATATAATCTAGCAAGGGGGAGGGGTGAGGAAGTAGAGTGGAGGGCCAAGGGGGCGGGGAGGAGGGACAAGGGGGAGGGGTGAGGAGTAAGAATGGAGGGGCAAAGGGAGTGGAAGAGGGAGAGTGGAGGGGCAGGGAGAGGGTGATTGGCGGGAGGAGGGAGGGCATTTGGTGGGGTCTCACCTAATGAGCACAATGTGAGGGTATTTAGCACCCCCCTGCAGTGAGGGGCTATCCCACAACCTGAACTTTACCTTGAAGTGAGAACAATATAACCAAAACATTTGTTTCTTCATATTAATTTGAAATAAAATAAATAAATAAATAAAATAAATTGGACCTGATCAAAATAAAAAGCTTCTGCACACCCAAGGACATAGTGAAAAGAGCAAATAGATGGACCTAAAATGGCTGAACTATTTGCATGCTGTGCCTCTGATGAAGAACTGAGAAGCTGAATCCCAGGGACTTTTCAAGTAAGGTTCGGCTCATGGTCATCAAGAATCACGTGACATCAAGAGGTCCTCCCTAGACCTGTTCCCCTCCCAGGCCAACTACACCTTTCAAAAATCATTCCAGGTGACCCTCGCCCACTGAGGTTTGATAAACTTCTCTTGATACCATGGGGCATTTATATGGACAACTTAAATCTGCCCTCTTAATTAAAGATTTTACACGCGTGTGGTCAAATCCTCTCGGGAACATCAGCTATGACTATTGTACTTTATTTTGGTCAAAATGCAGAAAATAAATAGAAAAATCAATACTATGTAAAAAGACTTGGGGAGCCAGAGCGAAGCTGACCCTGCCCCGATGGACGGAGTGGACCGGACGGGGGCGTTCACAGAAGGAGGCTGCTCTCTGGCGCTGCCACTCCCCTCTCAAAGTTGCATCCACACTTGCCACTTTCTTATGTTTTGAATTTTTACATAATCTGGCATCCTAAAGCCCAGAGAGGACGCTGAGTGGCTGTGGAGAGGGATTCAAACTTGAGGAAAGAGAATTGAGGAAGAATGGTGACAGAAGAGGGAGACGGAGCTTCCGGGGAGAGTTGTGTCTGATTCGGTTCCTTGAACTCTTCCGTACTCTCTGAATCTTCATCTCCTGTTGGTGTAAAGGGGATGAAAACACTGCCTTGCAAAAACAAAAAACACAACAAGCAAACAAAATAACACTGCCTTGCATAAGAAAATAGGTAGAAAAATGCTCTGAAAATAATGAGGCAATGATGCTAATTGTGTCCTTGTGGCCAATAGGCACACAAGCCAGTGTTGAAGATGGCACCTTGCTCAGCTCAGTCCTGCCAGGGATAGAAGGGGCTGGACGAAGGCTTGATCCCAGGCAGCAACAGGTTGAGTCCCACGGAGGATCCCAGAGCCTCAGTGCTGAGCATCTGGGCAGCCACTGGGTTCACCTGCACTACGCTTCACAGGAGAGAGGAGAAAGGTGTGAAGGCTTGTGATAAACCCCCTTTTTTGATTCACAAGATCCAATTGCCTGGAGCATGCGACATAGACAGCATTTCAAAGGGCCTTGAAAATGTACTTTTGCCAAGCAAAGGAGAGGAAAGACATTTCTAGTGGAGGAACGTGTGCCGAGTTGAAAAGACCCACTTGGAGCTTCTTGAGGATGGGATACAGGTGTGTGTGTGGGGCGAGGGTTGCCCAAGAGTCTACACAGGTGCACAGAGAGGTTAACAGCCCGTGTGAAAAGCCTCGAGCACCATGCTAAGGAGCTTACTCTGTAAGTGTGGGAATCATAAGCTTCATATGTGGAAAGTGTGTCTGGAGGCTGGGTGGGAGACAGGTGGGAAAGTAAGGAGTGACTTGGGTACAAGAAATCCATTAGGTGCATCTGAAATCACGTAGGCAAGAATCGATCAGGACAATGGCAGTGGGCATGGAGGAAAGTGGGAATTGCAGAAATATTTTAGCAGCAGAAGAAACAGGATTCAGTAAACAAATTAAGGGAATTATCAATGTGTGATGCTACTTTGGGCTAACTAAGGGAATGTCGTTGATGAGAGATGGACAGTGTGGAAAGGAAGCAGATTATGAAGGGCAGGTGAGGAGGACAGAGAAGCTGTTGCATCTACTGGGTGGAGGTCATGGTGCCTACAGAATGGGGCAAGGCCGACCAACAAGCTTGGAAACTGTGTCCAGGGTTCAACAGAAAGGTGTGAGCTGGGTACGAATGTCTCCCACTGTCAGCACGCTGCTGGAATTTAAAGTCTCAAGCTAAGATGATGTATCAACTTGACTGGGCCTGGGGATGCCCAGAGAACTGTAAGACACTATTTCTGGGTATGCCTGTGAAGGTGTTTCCAGAAGAGGTTGGCACTGAGATGGGTAGACGGAGGAAAAGAATATCCCCTCCCCAAGGAGCATGGGCATCATCCAGTCTGGTAGCGCTAAAACCAAAAGGCAGTGGACGGCTGAACTTGCTCTCCACACCACCTGGGCATCCGTCTCCACCTGCCCTTGGATGTTGGTGCTCCTGGCTCTGAAGCCTTCCTGTGGGGACTGGAAGTCCATCTCCAGCTGGGCCTCCAGCTCACAGATGGCAAATCTCTTTCTACCGATCCTGTATCTACCCTTGGTTTTGATTCTCTGGGAACCCTGACAGGTGAGAACATTGAGGAAAACCTACAGAGACAGCAGAGGAAAGGGGACTGGAGGAGTTGTGAAAATGGCAGGTCTTAAGAAGTGGACACGTAGCAAATGTGATAAAAAGCCACTCAAAGAAGACGCACACAGAAGAAAGAGAGGAAGTAGAGGGTAGTGAGGCGTTTCGTCACTGGACATGTGGTGCCCGCCCCGGTGGCCTCTACTCAGCCCTGAGGACGGTTTAGGGTCTGGCACCTTCCAGCCTCTCTGTGATGCCCAAGCCAGTGACATGTGGTGAGACTCAGCCTGACGCAGAGCAGAAAAAGGGCCACAAGTTATCCAGAAACCGACCTTTCCCCTGGCCCCCCACTAACCTGGCTGTGTGTGTATTAGGCTGTTAGTGGATCTGTGGGTACACATGCCTGTGCACATGCGTGTACAGACATGTCTGTTTAGTTTTTAGAATTAAATCCCTCTTTCCAAACTTGTTCCATCATGCAATTGAGCGGACCTCTTACCATGCATCAGGAGTCCCCACCCGAATGTCTCTACCCTTCTCTGTTTTACAAGATGCCCTTTTAAAGCCAGATGTTTCCTGGCATGTCTCACTTTGTTTGTTAGTTTGTTAGTTTGTTTTACAGGCCTCCAGGTCACATTCCACTTGGGGCAATGGCAGGCATCTGAAGGGGAGAGGGAATGGCCAGCTCACATGCTCCGAAAGTTAACAAACAACCGTAACTGTTGACAAGCAATTTGGAATGCTAAAAACCAACAGGGTTTTCCAACTGCATTTTTCTTTGAATACTTTCAATTGAGTCATAATTTTGTTTTTAAGTCTCCATTTTTCTTTAGGCAGGAGGGATAGATAAACCTGGGACTGGGACTCTTTTATCTGAATAATTAAAACCATATAATAAAAGTGCCCTCTCAGCAAAGTAGACACCACGAGCTTTGGGCTGATAATGGAAAAATCAAATAATCTGCACATGGGGGCATCCACAGAGCTCCAGAGAAAGCAGTGCCAGCCTATAATGAAAGGTGATGTCAAGGACCACAAGACGGGACAGAGGTACCAGGTGGAACCAGAGTACATGGTGTGACGGGAGGTTTGCCTGGCAGACAGGTGCAGCACAGGGGAAGAGGATGTGGACAGAGGGCCTGGCTTGGTGCAGCAGGTGTCTCATAGGGGATGCACCAAGGGCACTTATTTGGCAGGGGAGAACAGCTTCCTAATGCAGCTTGTAGCTTCTTAGGCTGCGCGTCAGCTTTCAAGAGAAGCCTCCCAGCTCTATCCTCCTCTTGGGGTTGTGCCACTGTCCCATGAACTTGCAGTGTCCCGTAAGCGCATAGTGAGGGCAGCACTGCCAACACCCACACAACATGCCCACATCAAGTGGGGCGTGGCTTTCTATTGGCGCTATTTTTGTAAAAAAGTAAAACCTCTTTTCCCCCACCCCCTGAAAAAATAAAATAAAAAAGAAAAGAAAATGAAATAGAATAAAAAATAAAGAAAAGCAACCCAGACAAGGATCTCTGACTTTTACATTCTGTATACTCCTGCACAAATCAGTAATGACCTTGGCTTTTAGAGTCATAACATGGGCAGGGTTCCAATAGGGCGCAGGAGTATACAGGGATTGGGCCCAGGGTGTCGGGGACCATAACCCTCACCCTACTCCTAACTCCCACCCTCGTCTGGGTAGTTGGTGCTACGGCCGGCCTCAGAGGCCCCTGGGCCAGGCTGGCAGTTCACAGCAGTCTCCTGCAGTTTTGGAGACAGCAGGTGTACAGGTGTGGGGGGACGCCGCACATCCAGTCTGAACCCCCAGCTGCGTCTGGGGGGGTGGGGCAGGCACAGCAGCAATGCCAGTGCAATTCTGCTGACAGCATGGTTTCCAGGAGGGCAGGCAGGACGCAGCTCACACCTGTGCAGGGGACCCAGTTTTCAGGATTGAATAAACCCCAAACTGTCTTGAATACGCACTCCACAATCACACCACACAGCCCTGAGCTGTTCAGAGAATAACCCAGACCCCTGTCACCAGCCTGCTTGCTGGATACACGCTGCTGTGGCAGAGGGCAGTCCTGTGTGCCCGGCCTCGCAGACACAGAAGCTGTGTTGTGTGTACAAGGGAGGCAGGAGAGGAAGGGGCCTCGCTCTCTGTGCCTGGTGCCAGGCGGTGCACTGCAATTCTTTTTCCTTGGATAACTGCTATTGCCTGGCTCACACCCTTGTTAATGTGGTTTTGTAGAGCAAGGGAGAAAGAGACAGCGTGAGTGAGCCTGGCTGAAGCTGCCTGTCTTGAAAAATCACCCTGGGCCCCAGCAGAACTCTGACCGTCCCAGTGCGAGGTCGCTCTGGTGCTCCCTGCTCCGGATGGCAGATGGCAGCAGGTGTACCCTGCAGAGGAGCTGGGGAAGAGGCCTGAGCGGAGAGCACTCTCACGGCATCCGGGGGTCTTCAATCGCCCCGTGCAGCCTGCTTGTCCCCTTGCCCAGAAGCTTGTTAACTCTTTTCACGGTGGGGCTTTGTCCTCCCTGCAGCCCAAAGCAATGGGGCTGGAGCTATTATTTCCCTGCGGACAAATGGCTGTGCGGAGCTGACTGTCAGGCCAATAGGCCCTTCTGTGGCACCTGTGCAGCTGGAGTGGCTCTCAGGGACAGGCCTCAGCTGCTGCCCACAGGGCTTTCCGTGATTGTTTCTGGGACACAGCCCGGGTCAGCTGCATTCCCTGCCCCCACTGTCTACACTGACCTTGTGTATCCCCCACTCCTGAAGCTGAGGCTTCTTTCTGTTCCCCACAGATTGCAGGTCCAAGACCCTCCCTGAACCTTTGCCCTTCCTGTGGGGGCCTTGTCCTTGCACCCACTCCCCACTGCCCAGAGGAGTTCTCTGCCACCCTCTCCTGCCGCCTGTGGGCGTGGCCTCACATGCTCTGATTCCAAATATGGCCATGTGGCAATGGGAGGAACCTGGGAGGCCGTGGGGTCTGCCCTCTGGTTTTAGGGAGAGGAGTATTTGGGGCCAGGAGGGAAATGACTTTGTAGAATGAATTTGTGGCAGAGCCAAGGTGTGCACTGAACAGAACTGATTCCCAGAGCCTGAGCTGGAAAAGGGGCTCTGCCACTGCCAGGAGATGGGCAGAGAGAAGGGACAGGCCCTCACCTCCAGACTGGGAACCCCGAGTCTGGGGGCTGCATCGTGGGGGGCACTGAAGGCAGACCCACGGTGGGGCAGTCTGGGCCTTGGCCATGATGCATCTGAAGTCACAATGACACGTGCCTGGCTGGACTCCAGACAATGTGAACCAGGGACAGGGGAAGGGACAGTGCCTCCTTGGATGAGAAGTATGTCTGGAGGGGCCGGAGCGGGGCAGAGAGGCAGAGACTCTGACCCACACCTCCCGGCAGGGCATGGGCAGCACAGGGGCAATCACTGAGGCAGCTTCTATATCTCCCTGCCTACCTTAGGATTATTTATAAGAAAAATAATTTATTAAATAACTCTATTTACAACGGCAACTCAGGGAGGTGACATTATTGGTCTAAAGTTATATGACGGGAGTTTTGACAATTAAGTCTGTGAAATTGCCACTGTGTCCTTATGTTGGCAGCACTGCAAGAACAGCTCAGCAAGGGTCATAACTTGGGGTATCAGTGTCTGACAGCTGTGTTTGTGTCAATGTGTGGCAGAGAACTGCTGGATGGTGTTCATTATTGCTGTTGGGTATTTTTGTGTGCCTTCATTAGAATGCCAGCGCTTGAGTTAGAGCAATAAATGAGCATTAAATGTCTTGTTAAACTTGGCAAGAGTGGAAGTGAAATCAGGGACATGTTTGTCAAAGTTGATGGGAATAATGTCATGAAGAAAATGGCAGTGTACAAATGGGTTAAATGTTTCCTGAGGAGAGAGAAAGAATCACTGATGAAGAGAGCTCAGGGTGGCCAGTAAGGCGCAGAACTGGCAAAAACTTTTTGAAGTATGAATCGAAATTGTCAGTTGACTGTAAGAAGCATACAGACCAAGTAAACATTGATAGAGAAAACATTAAGAAAATCTTCACTGAAGATCTTGGCCAACAACTCATGGCTCTTACATCACAACAAGGCACCAACTTACACAGCACTGTCTGTGAGGATGTTTATACCTAGTAACCAAATAATTGTATCACATTACTCTCCCTACTCACCTGATCTGGTCCCCAATTACATTTTTCTTTACCTGAAGATGAAGGAAATATTGAAAGAAAGATATTTGATGACATTCAGGTTATCAAAGGTAATATGATGATAGCCCTCATGGCCATTCCAGAGAAAGAGTTCCGAAATTTTTTTCAGGGGTGGGCCTAGGTGCTGGTGTCAATGCAATAGCTTCCCTAGGGGAGTGCTTTGAAGGTGACCATAGCAATATTCAGCAATGACGTATATGGCACTTTTTCTAGGATGAGTTCTCGAACTTGTTGCCAGACCTTCCATAACTAATTAGTGGCAGAACTAAAACCTTATTTTAAGTCAGTAGCAAAACTTTGGAATTTTTTCAAATAAGCAAACTTCTGGCATTTTATGACTTCTCCATGTTTAACCCAGAAGAATGCACTTACTTTAGAGAAATATTAAAGTCCTGATATCTGTTCATACACCCACGCAACATTGGTTATGCTTCCTATGTAGTAAGCTCGCTTGTATGCCATGTTCCCCCGGCATAAACGGATCTGCACATAGTTATCCAGCAAGGGTGACGTTATGGCTCCCGTCCTGCAGGTGAAGACACTCTCACTAAGGAGGAGGAGTCCAGGTGGCTGGGGAAAGACATGTGCAAAGTCAACAGAGAAATTGAAAGGAACTCCCGGGTCTGTCTGGCTTCAATGTCAATGGTCGTATCTCCAAATATGAAAAAGCTCACTGAGTGATGAGATGCAACCAAAGAAAACCCCAAGGAATCATTTCAATAGAAATGAAGGGAAATGGATGAACAGCCCCTCTGCACTTGTCACTGAGCCCAGATCCCTGTGGAAACCTGCCTGCCTTTCCCTCAGCCCCGCCCTGACTCCTGTCCCCTGGCCTCCACCTCTGCAAAGAGGAGGGGGCTTTGTCCTGGGTGGTTGTGCACGGCCACAGTGGGCAGACCAATTCACTTTACACAACATGGACACACACACTCTCATACTGGTGACTTACGGGGCTGTTAGTGCAACCATGCATGGAGTTTGACATCATGCGTGGGGCTACAGGGGGGCCACAGAACAATCCGACTTGGGGGGAGGAAAAATCTCTTGTTGTGTACACACTTCCTGCTTTTCTTAAATGTTTTCATTTTCACTACTCTTTTTCCCTCGGAACTTCTTATTTACACATATAAATAAATATAGTCAACAGAAGAAAAGCCCTCATCATCTATAACCGTATTAGAAATTGTCTATGCAATTCCACAGGAGCGTTTTGATGCAAGACCACCCTGAAAATATGTGATACAGTCTGAGGCCTTCCAGGCCCCAGCAGCTAGTGTTGCATTTTGTATTATACACATACACACAGGACACCCCGTCTACAATCCACTTTGTCCCCAGAACAAAATATCTAAGTTTCCCTGTGGTGATGTGATCGGAGAGAGATAAGACATTTATATCGCTTCGATTACTGAAGGGAGTATAGATTTGCGTCTATTAATAATCACTGCTCTTTAAATAGCAATGACAACTTCGAGTATTTTTCATGAATCCTTTCAGCCTTTACTGAATGCCAGCTGTGTGCCTGTGCTCACTGGATATCTTGTGGTAACAGCCCTGCCATTGCACATATCATGATATGTGATCTTGCTTCTCCTTTGGGGATTTCAGGAAAATGCAAACATATTCCATTTCTTCCAGAGTCAACCCAATTCGAAATGGGAGCGAAGCTTCCACAGACTCCATTTTTTTCTCTGCTATCAAATGTCCTTTGTGAGATAAAGCTCCAAGGATGGAAAATAGCTGCTTCTGTCCTGAGAAGCTTCTCAACCCTATTCTTTCAAAGGGATTGTCCAGAACGCCCTGGGACCACCACAGTGCGGACACGCACGGCTGGCCGGCAGCTTCACCTCAATAGAAAGCTTTCAAAGCACGCTCCTGTGGGCCTGAAAGAGACTCTTCTTGGGGGCTTAGCTCTGGCACAGGGAGGCCAGGGCCCTGGAGCTGCCCAGAGCAGCACAGGAGCTGAAAGAAGACCGACAAGCATTAAAATGTGCAGAATTTAAAAATCCTGCTCCCCAAGGGATGGAGGAACAGCAGGGAAAGGAGGAGGCAGAGGAGAAAACTGACAGTAAGTTACCTCCACTCGGGGGATCCTCCAAACGTCCCTTCTCCGGACACCAGAGTGGTTCCATTTGCCAATAATCCTTTCTTCCCAGAAAATGAAAACCAAGTGCTTAGCAAATGTCAAGATAAAAGAGAAAATCAGTTGAATAAGCGAACGGCCGGGAGAGGCCGCTGGCCGGCGTGGGCCTCTCAGACCGCGCTTTGAAGGCCCAGCCACCTCTCGGAGAGGCAAATCGATTAGAGGCCACCTTTTGTGAAAGCGATGCTATCATTGTGGTTGAAATTTATGCAAAGAAATTCTGCGGCACACAATGATTAAATTATAGCATGCGCATGGGACTTCTACAGCCTGCTCCTCTGCGGGTTTCTCACTTTTATCTGCGCTCGGATCAGCTCTGTGAAAATGTGGTGCACATGGTCTCTGGTCTGGAGACAGACTATTTCCACATGTTCCTGAGTTGCTTGACGTGGAGAGGGCACCGCCACCATCTGGAGATGCAACGGAGGCTGGGCGCAAGGCAATGTGCTTCTCACAAGGGAGAGAGAGAAGAGGAAAGGGAACAGGAAAGGAGCGCGGAAAGGGTCTTTCCTGAGCCCTGCAGGGGTGGAGCTGGGTTACCTGAATAAAATAAAAGCAAACGCCTTGTGACTCAAGGCCACAGCACTGGGGGCGTCACCGTGCAGGGTCACGTAGGCTGAAGGCAGACGCTCGGGTTACAATCCCCTCTTCCTAGACACCGCCCAGCATCTATTCCTTCACCGGGATGAATTTAGCTTCCCCACACCCATTCCACACCAACCCCCAGATCAGCGTGGTGTCAGGATGAAAGTGCAGGCGGCAGGCCTGAGGGGCTCCCCCGGACAACACTGGCCCCGCAGCCTCAGGGCTCCCTCAGGTGACCTACTGTTCCTCTTCCCCAGTCTGCTGGGGCAGGACAGGGCTGCAGGGCAGAGTGTGACAAAGGCCCTTTGCCAACAGTTTTGGGTGTGGCAGGAAAGTGAGCCTTGTCTACAGAGCCACAATGAGGGGTGTCAATGGGCTACTTGTAATCTAGAAAAATGTCTAAGACAGATGCACTATCCATGAGGGCTCGAGTAACTCCCAGGCCAGCTGCCTTTTCCTCTCTCTCTCCAAATGAGTAGCACGCAGAGAAAATCTCTCTGGAGGACACAGGACCTGCTGGGGCTGGCGGGCTCTCCAAGGGCCTGGAGGGCAGTCTGCTGCCAGGGTAGGGGGCCTCCTCCTTTCCCTCAGCCCCCCAGCTCCGAGGTCTGCCCTGTGGACATAGGAAAGGCACAGGAGGGAGGTTGGAGGGGGAGAGAAGGGAAGGGACAGGGTCCAGCCCTTTATGCCTCTCCTGGAGACTGGACCAGAAAAACTCAAAACAGAGTTATCCACACAGTGTGACCTCAGGAGCACTGAATGTACCTGAGACCTGGCAGGAAGGAGAGCACAGGGGGTGTATGGGTGTGTGTGTGCTCTGTGCATATGTGTGTGTGTTGTATTTGCATGTGTATGTATGCTATGTGTGCGTGTATTGTGTGTGCTGTGTGTGCATGTGTATGTGTGTTGTGTGTGCATGTGTGTGCATGTGCATGTGTGTCTGTGTGTGCACGTGTATGTGTGCTGTGTGTGCATGTGTACTTGTGTTATGTGTGCATGTGTGTATGCTGTGTGTGCAGGTATGTGTGCTGTGTGTACACGTGTGTGTTGTGTATGTGTGTGCACATGTATGTGTAGTGTGTACAGGTGTATGTGTGCTGTGTATGCATGTATATGCGTGCTGTGTGTACAGGTGTATGTGTGATGCGTGTGTGCATGTGTGTGTGTTGGGTATGTGTGTGCACATGTGTATTGTGCATGTTTGTGTGCCCTGTGTGCATGTGTGTGCACATATGTTGTGTGTGCATGTGTGTGCATGTGTATGTATGTTGTGCTCACATGTGTGTGCTGGTGTGCACGTGTGTGGTATGTGTGTGCACATGTATGTGTGTTGTGTGTTTATGTGTGCTGTGTGTGCAAGTGCACATTTTCTGTATGTGGTGTGTATGCATGCGTGTATGTGCATGTGATGAGTGCATGTGTGTGTGCTTGTATATGCTGGGGGATGTGTGTATGAGTGTGCTGTGTGCATGTGTGTGCATGTACATTCATGTGTGTATTTGAAGAATACTAATTCACACTGAAATCCTAACGAGCATTCTACACAGCACAAAGTTGGGGATAAGTGAAATGCTTAGATAGCAGGGTCTAGGACGAAGCTTTTACTTCTCCTTTCCCACTCACGACACACAAGCCTGCCCACCCCCACACACAGGTACCAAAACCAACCTCTGTCCCAAGGACAAGAGGACCTTAGGAAATGCAATTTCCATTTCTAATTGAAACCAAACAAGGAGGCTGTGACTGCCCTTCAGATGTCCCCTCAGGCTTCAGACAGGCCCCAGGCAGGCTCCTCTCCCCACCCGGACTCGGAAGAAGTCCCCTAAGAAGAGCTGGCTGGCTGACCAGGAGGAAGCCACTCCGCTGGCCTGGGGCACACACTGTCAGCTGCTAGCCTGGGTGATTGTGGAGTGTTTGCTGTGGTTTCATCTGTCCCTGGGTCTATGAACACAGTGCCTGGGAGGTGAGATGTGCTTTTATTCCTCACCTTTGCCCTTCACTAAACAAGTGCTCCTAGCAGGGAAAGCCCAGGCTGGGCCTGAATGAAGGGAAGCAGCGTGTGCAGGTCGGGTTTGCTCACCATGACGTCCACAAATGGCTTCCAGCTGTCTGTTCTCCAGTCCTTCGGAGATAAGCCTCCCTCTCCAGATGCTCTCACGGAACGCAGCCACAGTAACCTGGTTCCCTGTGTCTGTCCACGATCGGGCACCTTCAGACAAAGAAAGCACTTTTAGGATGTAACCAAGAGAAGATACGGATCAAAGTTTTTATTTTTATTTTTACATATACATGTGTTTATTAGGTTTCTACTTTTTGCCTTCACAGAATTAAAAAGGTTTAAAATTTAATAACAATAACAATGTTTAAGTACTGTGTGTTCATAGACCCAGAGACTGATGAAACCACAGCAAACACACTACAATGTTTAGAAACAAAAACCTCATAAAGAATGAACGAAGATAAATCAATTCTTTCTATTTTGTTTTCTTTGTATTTTATGACTACATGAAGAAAATTCATAACCAGCCATACATGATATGAAATCTAGGGTTGGAGCTGAGATTTTG